>MIQA02006396.1:16747-86843 GCA_001887855.2 Sclerospora graminicola
CCCGACACAACGTCTTCAACAAATTTGACAGCTTTAGGTACTTCGCCCACTAGGGACTCGCGGTGATATCCAGGGTCTCCAGGAGATCCAGGCACGCGCACCATTGTGGTGTAGTCGCTCTCAGAAATTCCTTGTGAGATGCAAACACCCACGGGGGGCCCAGATGACTGACTGCCAGAGGGGGTACTCCGTCCATCCAGGTCTTGATCCGATCCGGCATCCAGCCGGCTGGATCGGTCACTCCCATCACCTTGGTCGTGACGACTTGGATGATCCATGTTCGAAAAGCTCACCTTGTGTACCCGTCAGCACTGGCGGTTGCGCTCTCTTGATAGACCCTAGGGCGAAAAGTTAAAAGTCCGTCGAATAGGGAAACGAGGGTTAAGACTAGGGGTAGCTCCAAGGCGGAAATCTTCACCGGGTAGCAGGATTGGCGATATACTTGAAGTTTGTATACTGCGGGGGCTGGACCAAGAATAATCGATCGGCCAGCTAAACCAAAGACAACAAAGGGGTAAATCCAGTCGTGTACGTAATAGGGAATCCAAATGGCACTCCACAATCTTCCACAGTAGGCCGAAACGTTACCACACTTTCCAATAGAGATAAACCGTGTTCGAAACACGGGCGACTTGAGTTGAGTATACGCAACGCGGCGACTCCTATCAGGGGACTTCCGCTGGGTTACTTTAACCTTCCCCGGGAAAACCACTAGCAGCAAGAGGGGACCTTGTTAGCCCTCTGCTGCGAACCAATGAAAACGACCTGCGTCTTAGAAAGCGAAACGTATACTAATTTTTATCCCTATATCCAGTACAACCTTTTTTGTAACCTACCCCAAATAGCCCGGCTGGATAGTCATGTGTTCTACCTGAAGTAGCCCACCTGGATGCCTTTTGTGTATCGTACACCAAACCATCCAGCTCCACCTGGATGCTCTTTTGTGTACTGTACACCAACCAGTCAGCCCGCCTGGATACTCCTTCATGTACCGTACACCAAATATCCGGCTCGACCTGGATAGCCATCCATCTAGGCCCACTAGGCAGCTGGCGTCAACTCTTCACTAGCAGCCTAGCATCCACCTCCGGCGTCCCGTCCGTCTTCCACAAGGGCCCAGCCTTCTTCAGGATCCTTCGCACGCACATCCTTCAGACAATCCGCCCCTTGGTCATCCACCATCGGCGGCCATCCAGCCCACCTGATCCGGACGGCTCATTTCTAGCCAGCCCGATTACAAGTACCTTGATCACGCCCATCAGGCTCGATTCCATGCCTTGCACCGCCCTGCCGCTTGTGGATACCCTCGGCAGCTGCCATCCAGCATCCACGCCCTTGGCCGGCATTTTCTGCCAATCAGAATGCACCCTCAGCCAGATGTATCATACCGGGCCGTTAAATAATTCCCAAGTCACTTCACCACAATTTAGTGCTCATACTTTCTAAAATCCTGGAAACGATAAATAACTTGCTAAACGATGCCTGGGACCTGAGGTTTTTCAAGGAAGCGGACTGATCAAACGCAACATTTAACACGCAGGGTTATCGCGATGTAATCGATTCTCGTGGTGGGCTTCTCTTTCGCGAACCATCTACAATCCTTTGTGGCGTATTTCGGCATACCTACAGGCATTCATGCTTTTTGCCTTATTTATTGCAACATACATTGTAGGGACAGCATTTTTCGATCAACGATACACAGCCGCTATGATGGTTCCGGTGTGCGGCCAAGGCAAAAGTGCTTTGCATACTTGTCGTGTTTTAACACTTAGAGGTCAATTCTATTCACTAGAAGGTGGTTTTACATTTGTGCGCAAGGAAATTTGCCTGGTATATCACTCAACGTCGTCGTATACTTACTAAGCGTGAAACTCATCCACTTTTTCGTGACCCGAGAGAATCATGCCATGAACGCACATTTTCAGCAGACAATGATCAATAGATTGTTTGCCATCAACTGGATATCATTTTGCTTATGGTTCATGTTGTTTTCTTTTGTAATCATACCCTTTTGGTGACAACATGGCTTTCGACGAATCTCAAGTATACCAACTTGACCGTTCCCTGTCCAAGTCGGTGTTATCGATATGCCCACAGATTCATCATTTGAAGCTAGCATTCAAAAATCGCCTTGAGGTTCTCCATCGCATGTCTTCAATGAACAATAAACACTACATATCTTAATTATAGTTTTGGAAGCCAGCGACCGTGTTGGTTGTGATCGCAAAAGATTTGTTGGATCGTTTTCAAAGGATGAGTGATAGCAAGATGTGTTTCAGCAGGAGAAGCTTTCATGATAATTTTCGCCAGCTTAGATGCCCTGAGTTTCTTTCTCCAGAAGATTATCGGTAACGACGTATCAATCAAAGGTTTAAGGCTTGCGTAATGAGCAGAGGAGTGACAAACGTTTCGGATTCCCTATCTTGAAGAAGCACTTGGTGTGTCAATATTGACATTGGAAGGTTTTAACAACGCGAATATTGAGCGTTGAATGCTGTCTACATATGATGTAGTATGTCTGATCTTTCTCGTAATCCGCATGATCAGTAATCATGACATTTCTTCTTGCCTTGGCATTTTATCGCGCTTTTTAGTAGCGCTGGTGCTGGATTATGTTGCCATTCCTATCGTGTACGCGCTAATGGACTTTATTTCTGACATCCCATCCAGTATTCGTACATCTTTTGAAGAAAAAAGGAGTTGATTCGACGACCAATTTGTGGACAAGGATCACAGACAGCACTCAAATTTAATAAAGATACTAGAATACCCTACGGGGCCAAGACATTTGAATCTACGTAATGGAGAGATGCACTTTAGAATCAATCGACAGACATCTGCTTCATGTTGAGTACTTAAGCAAGTTTAATAAAAAAATTGGGGGGGGGCTTTTGGCTGTGGTCACCCATTCCGGAGGCTTTGAGTCAATTCAAAAAGTTGCTGGTATCAATTGTGGTAGGTCCGTGTAATATGACGCTCTTTCTCGTGTTGTGTTAAACGTTGGTGCTGTATCTGGTGTTGGTTTTTGTCAAGTCATCGAAATACCTAGAAACGATAAAGGCCCTTCATGGGAACGTCGAGTAACGCATGCTTATTTGAAACAGCATTCCACAAGTAAACATCGGAAACACCAAGTACAATACAAAAGTGTAGAAAATCGACCTGTACGTCGTCGATTGCTCCACACTGTTACTGCGAACAAAGAATGTATTTGTCTGAGATGATAACCTTACCACGCTATTTTGAATAAAGTTGTTACTATCTCGCTTCCGTGCCTTCTTTTATGAAGTAAAACAAAGCAACCCTGAACGTTTTAGTGAAAGCGAACAGGAACGACGAGGATTTTGGCTTCGATTTTTTTTCGTCGAGGAATGTTTTTCAACCTGCTGCAACTGGTTAAAAAATCAGTCGCATCGGCTTTAAGAGCAGGTGTCTCACAATGTGTATCAGAACCAACGCGAGATTTTATTCGCCTCGTTCTAGTTGCTGCATGGAAAGTTGTTGGAAAATCCACTTGCCACAAACTTATAATCCACTCGTAACATGTTACTGCTAGAGTAGATTGTAAACCGTAAAAAAAACTAGGCATTGCGTGTTAATGCCGTGTGCCTTAGTCTATCTGGGTAGTGTGCGTGCGTCGACCCGGTCTGTCAGTACTGGTCGACAAGAAGTGCTCAAGCGCGAAACGTCCTACTTGTTGTCTAAATGTGAAAACTGAAAGTGTATTATTTATGTAAAGTTATGCAAAAATAAGTACATAAAGTTAACTAACCTAAAAATCACAATACGGTATGCATAAAATCACGGTAATCTCGCCCAACCAAAATTTTGTCTAAATCCTAATTTCATCGAAACGCCGGCAAAATTCCAACACTCCTTCCGGGATTACCGGGCCTTTTTGTGCAAGACCAAGGTGGTTCAACTTAACCAGTACCCATTCCGTCGTAGGCCATCATAGTCGTAACCGTAATGCATCAACTAATTATATCAATATTTTGATCGTAATTCCATAATTCGTGGTGCAGCCAATGTCTTCGTTAAAAGGTCTGCAATCATGTCTCCAGAAGCCACATGCTCTTGTTTAACCCGCACTTTTTTCGTGAAATCCTTCAAGAAGTATAGCTTGACATCCACATCCTTAGCCGCTGCCGCACTTGCCTCGTTCCGCTACTGCTTGATCGCGGCTTGGTTGTCAACTTTCAGGATTATATGCACCTTCGACTTAATCCCAATCTCCGTAAACAAATTCACGCAAACCGAGAGCTTCCTTTCCTCCTGCTGCGGCAGCGACAAATTCCGCTTCTGCAGTCGATAGGGCCACCGTGCGTTGCTTCTTGCAGTGTCGTCCTGCAATTATACCGTTTACGAACAACACGTTACGCTGACAGACTTCCTGTCCTCTTTGCATGCAGCAAAATCTGCGTCAGTAAAGCTGACGATTCGTAACGGCAAACGATTTCCACTGTCCATTTTCATGCTTAATTTCAAATTCTGTGTCCCTTTCAGGTACCTCGCCACACGCTTTGCCAGCTTGTAATTTCTAAAAGTCGGAGCACGTGTGTGGCGAGTTGCCCGATGAACTGCGAACGAGATATCTGGACGCGAGCAGCGGGAAATCCACAGTAGACTTTCAACTAGCGACTGGAAATTCTCTATCGTCGGTAGTTTTCCATTAACTTTTAACGTCAATAATTCGTTTGACCCAGCCTCTTCTTGTGCGTCGACCACTGGAGTCCTCACAGCGTTAGCATCTTTAAAATTATGTCTTTCCAGCATTTTCTGTGATCGTGAGTTCTTGGTCAATCGTGTATCCGGTCTCGGGTCCTCCTTCGCCCCCCTGCCTAAGATTTTTTCTACATTGCCAAGGTCTTCTAACTCGATTATTTTCATTCTTAAAAAAATCATCCACAAGCAATATATCGGGCCCCGTAACTAAAAAGTCATCGGCATATACCCCCACAATTATGGTTTTACGTTCTCCAACTTTCACGAAAACGCATGTGTCTATGAGACATTGCAGGAACCCAATTTCCAT
Organism: Sclerospora graminicola; assembly: GCA_001887855.2. Lineage (NCBI taxonomy): Eukaryota > Oomycota > Peronosporomycetes > Peronosporales > Peronosporaceae > Sclerospora > Sclerospora graminicola. The sequence goes on from MIQA02006396.1 coordinate 21,783, forward strand.
CAAATGTTTTTGTAGCAGCTCGTACCAGAGTCTGCCCGCTTGCTTCAATCTGTATATGTCACAATACAACTCCCTTTCCGACACAGCACCGACCTTCCGCAAACTTTCTTCGCTTGTTGCATTCCTTGCAAAATTTCCAAAAGTATATCGTAGTTGCCTTCCGTGTCGGCCTTAGGATAGGCACTGGGCACGTCCCCATGCCGTGCAGGCACTCCTCAAATCAACGACACAATCAGGATGACTTTGACATTACTCAACTCTATCACGGTCAAGAACGTGACGAAATAATTATCTCCGTACATTTGTCTGTCCCCACGTGCCACTAAGCGCGCCTTATAGCGCTCGACTGTACCATTATTTTTGAGTTTCGTTTTATGCACCCACTTTGTTGGCATTGGGTGCATGTTGTCCTTCTTCCGGACGAACTTCCGACTCCGAGGTCATCGAGAACTTGCAAGTCGGCCCGCTCGGCCACCACCCATTTTTCTGCGTCCTTCCCTTTGTGGGCTTTAAGAAACCACTTCGGATCTGTAGCGGGTTAGAGGTTTCACGCGTAGTCTCGGACTTGTTCAGGATTGCGAACGCCTCCATTTCGTTTCCATTTCCATCTTCTTGAGCTTCATCCGTTTTTTCTTCTTCATCCATCTCTTCTCGGATGCTTCTTTTTCCACTTTCAAAATCGATAAACTTAGGTGTCTTCTTTACTTTTCTCCCGGATTTTCTCGGCGACTTCGGTACGCCTTTAGGTGCATCCCATTTTCTCTTTTCAGTCACTACGACTTGTGCCTCCATCGAGACCGAATTGTCTCTTTTAGATTCCGCGATTTCTTAAGCTTTTTGTTACACATTACCATCACCTTTGGCTTCTAGCATCTTTTTTATTTTTCAGTTCGCTTCATCACTTAGTGTTTCGATGTTTCCCACATGTCTAGTCGTCGTGACCACTCGATCACGCAGTAAGAGCTCTTTATATCCCTTGGTTTCATCGTTTTTTTTTTCAAGGATAAGTGTTCTTTCTGCGTTCTTCGCTAGGGACTTCTTACTCTAGCCCCTCCAAACCATACAAAGAGAACCAAACACCTCGATATCTAAAACCTTGTTCGTCAACACTTATATTGGCGAAGCCCTTCTTGGATTTGCTCTCGACGGGCTTCGGTTCAGAATGTACGTTGCGTACTCCGCTGCCTCGGACCAGTAGGTCAACGGGAAACCTGAACCCTAAAACATACACCGGACCATATTAAAAATGGTCTGGTTCATCCTCTCTGTCTTCCCGTTCGAGGCCGGGTTTCCCGGTTCCGTGATCTGGTGCCGTACCCCGGTCCTCTTACAGAGCAATTCCACATTTCGGTATTCAGTACCACTATCCGTTCTCAAAACGTGAATCCTGCCGTTAAACTCATTTTCAATCCATAAAAGAAAATGTTCGAACATTTTCGCTGCCCGATCTTTCGGTTGGGCAGCGCACGTAGTTTGAGCAATGGTCAATAAAGGCTACGAAATTACGGTTTCCACGTCTGTTCTTTGGCTTAATCGGCCTCTTGAAGTCGCTACAGATTACTCCACCGATACGATCGGTTAGAGCATTCTATTCCGAGTCCTTTTTGGGTTGCTTCGACCCGGTTTCCTTGTCCTCCGAGCAAGTCAAGCAGGTGGGCCGACGCCTATCAATGATGCATATCCCAAACGCGGGATTTCTGGCGATCCGCTCGACCGTATCATATGCCAGATGTCCCAATCGGACGTGAAAATCGTGAAGGGTGCCTTCTTGTTAATCCGAACCAGGCTCGTTCGCAACAACACCCATCACCATGTCATCGAAATTCTTCGCATTTTCAAATTTACTTTCCGTGGTTAACACGGCCGTAAACACTGCACCCACCACTTTGACTTCGAAAAGCACTTCATTTCCATAGGTCATTTCCATCTTTGTCCCGCTATCTTTCAAGATGCAGCCTCTCTTCCGCAAACATCCCAGAGAAATCATTTTTTTTGTAACAATTCTGGTGCGTAATACTGTGGTGAAGTGACTTGGGAATTAATTAACAGCCAGGTATGAGACATCTGGCCGAGGGTGCATTCTGATTGGCAGAAAATGCCGGCCAAGGGCGTGGATGCTGGATGGCAGCTGCCGAGGGTATCCACAATCGACAGGACGGTGCAAGGCATGGAATCGAGCCAAATGGGCGTGATCAAGGTACTTGTAATCGGGCTAGCCAGAAATGGGCCGTCCGGATCAGGTGGGCCGGATGGCCGCCGATGGTGGATGACCAAGGGGCGGATTGTCTGAAGGATGTGCGTGCGAAGGATCCTGAAGAAGGCTGGACCCTTGTGGAAGACGGACGGGACGCTGGAAGTGGATGCTAGGCTGCTAAAGAAGAGTTGACGCCAGCTGCCAAGTGGGCCTAGATGGATGGCTATCCAGGTCGAGCCGGATATTTGGTGTACGGTACATGAAGGAGTATCCAGTCGGGCTGACTGGTTGGTGTACAGTACACAAAAGAGCATCCAGGTGGAGCTGGATGGTTTGGTGTACGGTACACAAAAGTGCATCCAGGTGGAGCTGGATGGTTTGGTGTACGATACACAAAAGACATCCAGGTGGAGCTGACTGGGCTATTTCAGGTAGGACACATGACTATTCAGCCGGGGTATTTAGGGTAGGTTACAAAAAAGATCGTATTGGATATAGGGATAAAAATAAGTATAAGTTTCGCATTCTAAGACGCAAGTCGTTTTCATTGGTTCGCAGCAGAGGGCTAACAAGGTCCCCTCTTGCTGCTAGTGGTTTTCCCGGGGAAGGTTAAAGTAACCCAGCGGAAGTCCCCTGATGGGAGTCGCCGCGTTGCGTATAAGTCGCCCGTGTTTCGAACACGGTTTATCTCTATTGGAAAGTGTGGTAACGTTTTGGCCTATTGTGGAGTGTCATTTGGATTCCCTATCACATACACGACTGGATTTACCCCTTTGTTGTCTTTGGTTTAGCTGGCCGATCGATTATTCTCGGTCCAGCCCCCGCAGTATACAAACTTCAAGTATATCGCCAATCCTGCTACCCGATGAAGATTTCCGCCCAGGAGCTACCCCTAGTCCTAACCCTCGTTTCCCTATTCGACGGACTTTTAACTTTTCGCCCTAGGGTCCATCAAGAGAGCGCAACCGCCAGTGCTGACGGGTACAGAAGTTGCGTTTTTCGAACATGGATCATCCAAGTCGTCACGACCAAGCTGATGGAAGTGACCGATCCAGCCGGCCTGATGCCTGATTGGATCAAGACCTGGATTGACGGAGTACCCCCTCTGGCAGTCAGTCATCTGGGCCCCCCGTGGGTGTTTGCATCTCACAAGGAATTTCTGGGAGCGACTACACCACAATGGTGCGCGTGCCTGGATCTCCTGGAGACCCTGGATATCACCGCGAGTCCCTAGTGGGCGAAGTACCTAAAGCTGTCAAATTTGTTGAAGACGTTGTGTCGGGTGCATTAGGGGAAGGCATATCGCCCCCAACGCTGCTGAAGATGGAAGGATGCGATGGTCGACTCGGATTGGGGGAGTACGAGGTCGACATTAAAGAAGAAGTCACTCACCTGGAGGATCCTACTGGAGCTGGGCCGGATTACGGTACTATTCACCATAGTGCCGGCCACTATGCCCCAGTTGGAGCCGGATCGGATAGGATAGACCACGTTTTGAAGAAGAATAGGAAAAGCTGGATGGCCTATCACAGAAGGTTACGGACACCGACCTGGAGCGTGCCCACCACCTTCGCAAGTTGGGTCGGTTTTTACGGGTCTGATGGGGTCCTGAAGATAACTCGACCAAAAATCCTTGGTGGATTAAAAGGTCCCGTCTCTCCCCCATCTCTCTGAGACAGCCACGTGTCCTTGATTAGAGGACTCTTCGATCAGCTCAAGCAAGCAGACATCAACACCGGCGCTTTCGATCCGAACCAGTTGTTCGACCTGAAGGCGGACGGGCTGAATGAGGCATCCAGCGCACTTCACGACCGCTTGGTATCATTAGTGGGCTGCTCTCCGTCGCAGAAGACACCAGCAACAGCTGAGCGACTTCGCCTTCACCGCTGGCAGCAGGCAGACCGGCCGGATTACACTCAAGTTACTCACAGTACGAGTCTGCCCCTTCAGAAGCAGATTCAACTGACTCATCGGTAGGCGCATTACCCGCATGACGCTTGGCCCAAGGGGAGCAGCGCGTGTGGCAATGGCAACGAGGTTTGGATGATACGAAGATTCAGATACGCCCGAGCGGAAGAAAGCCGATCAGCACAGCGTCCAGACCCGGACGGCGACGGCGGATCCAGAGCCAAAAGACGAAGACGTGGATGTGCGGATTAAGAAGGAATTCCGAGCCGGCAGGCCCCCAAGTCACCCCTCAAGTCGATTCTCAAGCTAGCCCTAAGTGCCGGATCACCTTCAGAGCATGTTTTCGGCGATGATAGAACGATACTTGGAGGAACAGCGTCGGGGTAGTGCCAGCCGCGGCAGTCCGGGATCACCGGACCAGCCGGCTCATCGTGGGAGTCGGGTGCCCGATCCAGCCCAGTATTATCTGAGGGAGCTGATTGATGAAGACATGGAGTCTGTGCAGTCCAAGCAGAGCGAGTCCCGTGCCGTCCCGGCAAGTCGCCGACCTGGACGGCCAGCGATAGGAAGCTGTCTCTTAGCGACGTGGATATGGAATCGGACAAGTCAGCCAGGTGCCACTATGATCCGGATGACCTGCACTGGATCCAGCAGCTGAGCCGGGAAGTCTGAGACGATTGGAGGGAGCTGGTTGAAGCTTTTGAAGAGCAATATTGTGGATCGGGAATGTCGGTAGCGCGCCGGTATTTTCACACCAAGAAGCGGGCAGATGAGACCTTTCTGGAATACTTCCATCCTCTGAATGTCGCAGGAATGAGGGCGAACATGCCGGTTAAAGAAGATGCCAGCCGGTCGGAAGCTGCCCGGGAACATGTGGAGCATTTTATCAGCACGTTGGACGACCGGGAGCTGCCGAACCAGCTGGCGCTGCTGTGGCTGAAGAATACCGGAGCTGAAGCTGCGGACTTATCAAAGATCGAACAAGCGAGGCCCCAAGTAGCAGTTGGAGCAGGCAGGTACAAGTCACGTTTTAACTCGGATCAAGGAAGCCGGCCGCCATCCACCAGGACGGCCCGAGCCGTCCGCATGGTAGCCCGAGAGTCGGATGCGACTAGTTCGGAAGAGGAGTATCAGCGGTGTGGGGGCGAATTTGAGGAGGGGCAATACCGGTATCTGTTCTCGGCGGAAGCCAGTCAGCAACCCAGGCTGCCATCTGGGCCGAGTCAGCAGAAGGGTTTTCCGGCTCGAACTGACCAGGATTACCCCAGACGGAAGTGCACCCACTGTGGATCCATTAGCATTACGACCGGAGCTGCTGGAAGCGGCTGACCTGCAAGAAGTGCGAAAGGAAAGGACATCCAGCGGAACACTGCCTGTTCACCTGCAAGACTTGCGGGGAAGTGCACGAGGCTGGACTCTGCCCCATCGAGGAAAATTACAACCAGATGAAGAAGTGGTATGTCCCGACCAAGCATGCTGGAATGTTGCCGCCAGGAGTGGAAAGATGTTAAACTAGATCGCTCGCCTGGTTGGAATCTGGTTCGAGCCGAGCGGTCTAGTGTTAGTATCTATGCATATGTCGGTAAGGAGGATAATGAAGAAGCAAAGCAAAGCGTAACCGACAATACATGTAAGTTTGACGATTACGTCATCCGGTCCCGGGGCAGCAGGGCTGAGTCTTTCCTGGTGAGCAGTATACGATGGGACGAATATTCTTGGTCTGAAGTGGTTATGGAACTGAATTTATTGCCCGGTGAATCGCGAGGTTATTGGAAATACCATCCGCCGGATAAGTGGTTCCAGCAGGTCAAGACAGATGGTAAAATTAATAACCAGAAGGCCACCATGCGTTTTGACTCTGGCGCAGAAGTGTCCATCGTAGACACCACCTTTGCTCGTAAGGTGGTATGTGAAATAGATGAGACGAAGCGGCAAGAGTGTATCGGTATTGAAAAAAAGTTCGTACATGACCCAAGGAAGAACAAGAGTTAATATTACGTTGGCTGGGTTTTTGGTGTACTACTTTACCGCCTGGGTAGGTAAGCTAGCCAGGCAGGATGCAATTCTGGGGATGGATTTTATGGTCCCAGCCGGCATACGGCTGGATTTATTTCATGGGACATTGACGTTGCCGGATGAGGTGCAGATCCAGCTGGCTGGCCGGCGGCCTTTATATGGTGCCCACGTCCAGTTCCTCAAGTTAGGTCAGTTTGTAACGAAAGGTGTCAGTGGGAAGGACGGTGGAAATAACAGTGCGACCACACGACAGACGGCGTACGTTAAGGCTGACTAGGGGCGAGTGTTGGGTGCCCTCGTTTGTCAAAGGGGAAGATCACCTCAATTACATAAGTGTGACCAACATCTCAGAACGGCCCCTCTCCTTGCATGAGGACGTGATCATTGGAATGGGGCTGGCGGAGGACAAAGTGCCCCGCCGGTCAGGTATTGGCTCAAGACGCTATATCAAGTGGCAAACCCTAGCCTTTCAGGCAACTACCGATTTGGTCAGCGAAGAGGAATTGGTGGAGGAAGACCGGACTCCAATGGAGGCTAAACCAGAGTACCGGACCCCTTCTAGAATATTGACGCGGAGCCAGCCATCGCCGGATCCGGTTGAATGTGCTGGTCGAGATCCTGCCCCAGTCGCTGAAGTGAGTTTGTCCGCTCCGTCGAAGATGGACGAACGGCTGGATCAGGAGAGGAGACAAGTCGGAGTCAAATGTGCGGTCACCTCCGATGCCGGCTGGTCCGATGAGTAGGATGATGCCGGATCGACTGATCCGGCTAGCCTGGATTCGGAAATAGCCGGAGGCGGATCGACTAATCCGGCTGACCTGGACTCGAAATTAGCCGGAGACGGATCGACTAATCCGGCGGACCTGGATTCGGAATTAGCCGTAGGTGGATTGACTAATCCGGCTGACCTGGATTCGGAATTAGCCAGAGCGATCCAGGATGGGGATCCACCTGATCCGGATTCGGAATTAACCGAAGCCGACCAGGTCTGCATTCATGAACGGGGCGATCTATACGTCGAAGGCATGGAAGATCAGATGGCGGTGTTACCTGAGGTGACTCCCTGCCCACCAGCAGTTACTATCGACGATATACAAGTCGAAGACCCAGATGTGAAAACCCCGGAGGAGATTATCAAATAGAAAAGGAAACATCTGCTGATCGGTCCAGGAAATGCACTGCCTCCGGCCGCCCATGGGGCGGTATGCGACATCGATGTGGGTAACGCCAAGCCGGCGGCGCAAAGGTGCCGGAGAGTCGCCCCCCAGTATCGGGAAAAGCTGCTGAGCTCATTAAAGGACTACTGGCTGCCAAGATCATCCAGCCGTCCACCTCGCCATGGACGTCGCCCATCGTAATCATTATTAAGAAGAATGGGGTGGATATAAGGTTGTGCATCGACTACCGGCTGGTGAACCGGCTGACTAAGCTATTGGTTTACCCGATGCCGTTGATAAACGACTTGCTGTAGGACCTGGATAAAGTTTTGTGGTATTTCTCGTTGGACATGGCTAGTGGATTTTGTGTGGTCTCTATGACCGATCGTGCACGGGAAATCTCTGCGTTTGTGACGCCCTTCGGGTTGTTTCAGTGGAAGCGGATGCCGTTTGGCCTAAAAAATGCTCCGCGGATTTAGTAGCGGCTAATATATAACGCGTTGCATGGACACTTCAAGATCAATGCGGACCAAGATCCTGCCCTGGTCGGTGATGTGTTCGCCAAAGGTGACCCGGACCCCGATCCAAAACCTTCGCTTTTGGGGCGGCGGTCCTACATTGATGACATTCTCGTGACGGCTACTACTTGGGATTTACTATGTGAAAAAGTGGAAAAGTTGATGATTACGTGTGAAAAGTTGAATCTTTCGATTAGTGTGGTGAAGAATTTCTGGGGAAAAACTAAGGTGACTTATTTGGGTCACCAGGTTTCGATTGCCGGATTGGAAGCTAATCCAAAAGATCTGGATGCTTTGAGTAATCTGTCTTTCCCGCGGTCATTGAATCCTTTTTGGGCAGTTCGAACTATTACGGCCGTTTCATTGATAATTTCGCGGTCTATGCTGCTGTTTTGTATGAGCTACGGGAGGTGGATTACCACAAGTTGAGAGAGAAGGATCGGCAAGGGGAAATGCTGACCGGGCCAGCAATATCAGCCAATAATATGCTGCCCGGGTCACCTATTTCGGCCAATGAGATGCTGCCCCCGTCCACCCAGACAGGCAGCCGGCTGTCCAACTCCAGTGCTACCCGGCCAGACGACCACATGACCAGGGCGATGGTGGCCTTTGGTATGCTGAAAGCAAAGATGGCGACCACACCAGTCCTGAAGCACTTCGATGTTAATAAGGTGCCCGTGATCATCATCTATGCTAACACGTGGGCTATCTCAGCTGCCCTTGTGCAGGAACATGATGGAGTGTATTGCCCAGTGATGTTCACCAGCCGGACTTTGACGGCCAACGAAGTTAACTATGGGCTGGTGGATAACGAAGTTTTGGCTTTACTACGGATTATGGATGAGTGTTACACTATGTTGGCGTCTCGCCCTATTAAAGTATTATCCAGACGATCGACCCTGTCATGACTTCTTACGGCAAATGGAATTGATGGCCGGCTGGGTAGGTGGGCTGCGTTGTTGTCTCAGTGGTCTCTAGAAGTGATCAAGTACACCAAAGGAGAAGAGGAGATACTGGGAACGTTAGCGGCCAGCATCACTCCAAGGGCAGAAGTGGAGGAAGCGCTGATAGCAATAGCGCCCCGAAAGCAGCCACGATAATCCATCACACTCCCACCACCAACAATGGGACCGACAGAAGAACTGATGGTCTGAGCTTTGACGGGTCAGCAAGCGTATAGGCGCCTAGAGTACCATTCTATGGAAGCTGCCCGAGTGGAAAGTGGTTGCTGCTGCTACGGATTACTTGCCTGGTATAACTGTGAATGAGGCGGAATACCGCGGATTGTTGCTTTGCCTAGATCTGCTGACTGGCCGGACGCAGGGGCGGATTATCATATGCGGTGACTCCAATCTGGTGATCCGACAAATCACTGGGGAGAAAGACTGCAAGCCCCCGACTAAGACTTTTGAATGATCGGGTTATGTCCGCCCTGCGATAATGGCAGAAAACTGAATTGTTACATGTCAAACGAGAGTGGAACAATAGTGCAGACCATCTGGCCACATCGGCCGTGCGTGATCAGGTCGGCATCACAGTTTCGGATCCGGTATGTTAGGTGAATTAGCGGAAATGAACAGGCTGTCGGAGATAATCGGGCGGGCCGCCAAGTGTGAAATCCACCCACCTGGATCCAATCATATTATAGAAGAAGAGTATGACAACCAGGATTGGGAAACGACTATTCAGACCCAGCCGATCAGAAGTCACCCTGTAACGACAGGAGGCCCCTCTAGGTAAACCTTCAGCTGATCGTGCATTGACCAACCAGGGTTAACAGCCGAAGTGAAGGACGGAGTAAAGGATAAAGAAGCATGAACGGATATAATAAAATGGGAACAAAATGGAAAAAGGCTTTGAGCGAGTCAGGTGGCTCCTCACTAGGGGCGATTATACTTGTGGCGGAGCCTGGACACTCGAAATCCAGGATGATCGGAGGGCCGGTTGCAATATTGATTGTGCCAAGAATCTTGCCGGTCGATATCTTCCAAAGATCCGGAAAGGGGGGCAGTCCGGTCCGAAGCACCTAGGCCAGGATACCACGTTCCGCCTTCTGCCAACCCTCCCCTCTGTTTAATTTTTCGGCTCGCTAGATGGAGCATAAAGGGGGAGAGTAACAGGTCCAGGTCCCAGGCACCATCCCTGATGCTCTCCGAGACAAACGCACACAAACGACCCACGCATCGGAGGCCCGACCACGCCGATTCTTCCGGGCGGCGAAATACATTCTGGGAGGCATATCTTCTCGCCGATCTTCCGCGGGGATGAACAAAGTAATGGGTGGATTCCCCGATGGACTGGGCATGTGCCGCAAAGAAATTCCGGAACTTTGCTCGGAAGTCGGTGAACCACGGACTGGACAGAAGCCCCATATCTGGCATCTCAGTGACCAAGATTTCCAAAGGCTTAGTCTACATTAGCTTGTCAACCGCACGTGACCTCATCAAGCCGGGACACCAAGCTGTTGGTGGAGGCGACTTGAGAGACGGAGGGAATATCCAGAAAAGTGGACGGGATAAAGAGTGAGCAAGTTGGGAACTGCAATCATCGGCGAGACTCAAGTTCATTAGCTGCTCGACCGGCCAAGGTTGGACGTCGGATCGATCCGCCTCACCGAGGAAGCGGCCTCCGCGTAACCACAGAAGCGGAAGCTTGGTAAGAGGTGTTGCAGGAGCGAGAGAGCTCTGCCGGATCTTGCCTGGCCGCAGGTCGAACGGGCCGGGTTTCGGAACGGGATCCCGCCGGAGCTGGTGGCCTAGTTTTGGCTGAGGCCTTGGAGGAGGATTCTCTCAATTCTTTCAGGTTGAGGGGCAACCACTGATCGGGGATATCGTACTCAATCTCTTCTTTTTTCCTCTTCCTTATTTTTCCCCTCCTCCTTTTCTTCTTTTTCTGCTTTTCCGTTCTTTGTTTCGGGCCGTCTCCTTGAATCCGGGGAATTGTTAACTGTCTCGGAATCGGAGGTGTCCTGGAAGGTCGAAGTGACGGTGGTGTTGAGAGGTAAAGACAGGATGAGCAGGCTCGTCCTCTCCGAAGCCAAAACCAGCCGCGGTGGGGTCTGTAAATCGATACCCTGACCCGGAGCCGGATAAGCGTCCGCTCGGTCACTGGGATTCAAGAGGCGACGTCGGGTGGCCGCGCGAGAGCGGGACAATGCGGCACACACCTGCTGGTTGAGGTAGTCCTTGTCATCATCGTCATCGTACTCGAACTCACTGGAGGAAGGATCTGAACCTGCTTCCGAGCCAGATGACGAGCCAGTTTTGGAGCCGGATGGCGAATAGGCTCCTGAGTCGGATGTTGAGTTAGGTGTAGAACCAGGTTGCGCCGAGGAAGCGAGTGGGGATACTGCGGCTGCCTCCACTGTAAGTGAATCAGAGTCGCTGTCTGGCTCAAGTTCCCGATCACTGGCCGAATTGCCCAAATAACATTGGTGCAGGAGGGAGGACTCTCCCCTTTTACCCCGTTTTGGGGTGATCAAAGACGGATCGGAACTGGCCAGGGATGGATTAGAGCTGGCTGGTCGTTTCCCTCTTTTCGATCCTGCCGAGGCAGACGACTGGGACAGTTTCGGCGGCTATGGATCTACCATACTCTAGACGGCCAAGATGGCCTCCCGCATACACGAAGGAGCCTGTACGATGGGGGCAGTCTGGATCCGAGTCTCCTCGGGCCGGTCTTGCCGTTCGCATAGAAGGGACCTGAACCGATACTTCTTATCCAGCAGGGTGGCGTAGGCACGGTCGGCCCGGACCAACTCGTCACAAGCGTCATGATTTCTTCTCCGAACTTGGAAATGCTCAGATTGCAGCCTTTGCTGCCTGGAGTAGGCCTCTTGCAGCTGCTGCTCAAGAGAAGAAATATGGCGAAGATCTTAAGCAGGGGATTCTCGCAGGTGGTCCCGGTCATCCCGCGTGGCGTCTTGTTCTTGACACACCGGGCGGTACCGGTCACGAAGATGTAACAACTCTTGAGACGTTTGCAAATTTTGGCGGATTGTTCCTTCAGCTGTTCCAATTGTTGGACTACGAAGCGACATGGCCACGCAAAACTGTAAGTGACAGAACGACGACATAGAAGTGGACGAATCACTTACGCTGAAGTTTCGAGCGGTGAACTAACTCTTGGTTGGCAGCCCGAAGAGGTTCGACGCGTCCGCCAGCATACGGAGGCGGTCCTTCTCTTTTGTCAGGCTGGTGACCTGGTCCTCGAGATCATCCACCTGCCGTCGAAGATCACTCGGCTCCAAGGAGGATTTCCGGGCGATAGCTTCGTCAGTTCGGCGGTTGGCTGACGAGTGCTTGGACCAAATCCGCCTGGATGTGTTCAAGACTACCCACTTGAACCGTCAGCACTTCTATTCTTTTTCCCAGCTCTGCCACTTCAGAGGTGGGGGCAGATGGTGCAGCGGTCTGTTGTAGGGCGTCAGTGAGCTGGCCTACAATGGCCCGAAAACGGGTTAATTCATCCGCGGCCTTTTGGCGGCTACGCATTAGCTCAGAAATTCGAGGCTCAGTGCGATCCAGCATCGCACAGAGAATCGCGCATCTCTGCGCTAGAATTTCGGAATCGGCTTGACTGGATCGAAGATCAGCCTGAAGGGAAGAGACAGTGTCCCTTAACCTGTCCCGGTCACCGCAGACCTGACCGTGAATGCGGAGTGCCGTATCAATGTCAGTCGAAGATATCACCAGGGATACAGGATGAATCCGGCGGCCCCGCGATTTCCACCCCGCTGGAAGGCGAGTCATCGTCGACTAGAGTAACTCGACAGATATTATCTTTGTCGACTTGCAGAACTGGAAATATATCAAGAGAGGGTCAGCACAGGTGGATAAGACCTCAAGCCAGCTTGAAGACCAGTTTAATTGAAATCGCCAGAAATTGGGCAGAAGACGTACCGAATCGGGGCATGGGTAAGAGGGATTAAAAAGACTTGTGTCAGGTGAGATCGTGCCCCAACCGTTATTTTTGGCTGCGACAAGACTCAGGGGCGCCTGTGGTGAAGTGACTTGGGAATTAATTAACGGCCAGGTATGAGACATCCGGTCCAGGGTGCATTCTGTTTATTGGCAAAAAATTCCGGCCAAGGGCGTTGATGCTGGATGGCAGCTGTCGAGGGTATCCACAAGCGGCAGGACGGTGCAAGGCATGAAATCGAGCCAGATGGGCGTGATCAAGGGACTTGTAATCGGGATGGCTAGAAATGGGCCGCCCGGATCAGGTGGGCCGGATGGCCGCCGATGGTGGATGACCAAGGGGCGGATTGTCTGAACGATGTGGGTGCGAAGGATCCTGTAGAAGGCTGGGCCCTTGTGGAAGACGGACGGGACGCCGGTGGGGGATGCTAGGCTGCTAGAGAAGAGTTGACGCCAGCTGCCAAGTGGGCCTAGATTGATGGCTATCCAGGTCGAGCCGGATATTTGGTGTACGGTACATGAAGGAGTATCCAGGCGGGCTGACTAGTTGGTGTACAGTACACAAAAGAGCATCCAGGTGGAGCTGGATGGTTTGGTGTACGGTACACAAAAGGCATCCAGGTGGGCTACTTCAGGTAGAACACATGACTATCCAGCCGGGCTATTTGGGGAAGGTTACAAAAAGGTTGTATTGGATATAGGGATTAAAATCAGTATACGTTTCGCTTTTTAAGACGCAAGTCGCTTTGATTGGTTCGCAGCAGAGGGCAAACAAGGTCCCCTCTTGCTGCTAGTGGTTCTCCCGGGGAAGGTTAAAGTAACCCACCGGAAGTCCCCCGACCGGGAGTCGCGGAGTCGCATATACTCAACTCAAGTCGCCCGTGTTTTGAACACGGTTTATCTCTATTGGAAAGTGTGGTAACGTTTCGGCCTACTGTGGAAGATTGTGGAGTGTTATTTGGATTCCCTATTACACACACGACTGGATTTACCCCTTTGTTATCTTTGGTTTAGCTGGCCGATCGATTATTCTCGGTCCAGCCGTCGCAGTATACAAACTTCAAGTATATCGCCAATCCTGCTCCCCGGTGAAGATTTCCGCCCAGGAGCTACCCCTAGTCCTAACCCTCGTTTCCCTATTCGACGGACTTTTAACTTTTCGCCCTAGGGTCCATCAAGAGAGCGCAACCGCCAGTGCTGACGGGTACACAAGGTGAGCTTTACGAACATGGATCATCCAAGTCGTCACGACCAAGGTGATGGAAGTGACCGATCCAGCCGGCTGGATGCCGGATCGGATCAAGTCCTGGATGGATGGGGTAACCCCTCCGTCAGTCAGTCATCTGAGCCCCCCGTGAATGTTTGCATCTCACAAGGAATTTCTGGGAGCGACTACACCACAATACACCTCTGTAACCACGATTTTGTTGTGACTCGCATCTGTACTCGAAAGCGTTACATTCCCGACCTTTGTTACGCGCACACTGCAACCATCAGGCAATATGAGAGTATCGTTTTGCCTCTTCCAGCAAATTTTCACCGGGCACTAGGTGGCGACTAGGGCCACTGTCCACAATCCATAAATTCTCATCGGACAGTGATTCCGTCTTAGATTCGTGCTCGAAACTTCCAGACTCTTCAGTTGTGGATAAAACAAAATGTCTTTCGCCATTTCTGGCGTCAAGGCGCTTATCAAACTGTCTCTGGTTTCCCCTTTTGTTTCCAGCCCTGCTATGTCTCTGTATGTGTCATTCCTTGCCACAATTGTAGCATGTCCTAGTTTTGAACTGTTCATCCACCGAATTTACACAGTTTCGAGGTATTTTCTTCGTTTTCTTGAATCATCTTCAAGTCATTGAGCCCACGCAATAAATTCTTGCGCGTGATGCATATAATCTCCACGGTGGGGGTTATAACGAATCACTAGCCCCATTTTCATGTCCGGAGCAGCGTATGTCACGATGTTTTCCACTATGAGACTTTCATGTGAACCACTTTCTCTTGTCAAAGCCACCAAATACAGAAAATGCTGCGTCCAGCTTCTTCTTGGATTCTTTTCGGTGGCGAATAAGTTGGCGGCGTGCTGGTGAGAAATGTTCACTTCAAAAGCGTGGAACATTTGGTCGAGAAGGAAATACAGTTCCTGTGAAATCGCACACCATGTTGTGATGTTTGCGCAGAAATAATTCTCTGCAACACCTTCCAAATGTTCACTGAATATTTTTACTTTCAGGCGCTCCGTCCACACGAAACCGGACGATAATTACGCTACTTCAAGGCTTCGATAAACAGGTAAGCCCACTGCTTAAAACCTGCACCCAAACCTGGGTGAATTTCCGCCCCTGAAAAATTCTGTATTATCAATTTAGGGATCTTCATCGATCCACCCGCTCGCACTTTATTTTCTGGGGGGCGCCCAAAAATTCCCGCCCCTTCCTGGGCTTGCGCCACAGGAGCATTTTTTGCAGGGGTAGCCATCCACCTCCCCGTTCGATGCATTATCTTCTCCTAAATCTTGAATCGTCATCTTTCCACCGAACGGGCCATAATTTTTTACCGTTTCTTTGAAAACGCTGCCATTGTCGGAACCCTTGTTCGACTTTGGCGACCTAGCAGAGATTGCATCCTGCATCCGCTCTTCTTCCAGAGCGTCAATCTTTTCCTCCATGCGTTTCATATACGCCAGAACAGCCTTAATATTCGCATTTTCTTCCTCCATTTTCGTGATACAACGAAATCGAGAAAAACCGAAACGAGAAAACGTGAAAATAATCCAAACAAAACAATGTCACCCTTCGGTACAGGTGACTTCCACGTACAAATCGTAATGAAACGAAAACTTGGAGAACTTTCGGAAAAGCTTTCAAAAAACCTTGGTCTTGAGCCCCGTAACGTTTGGGTCATAAACCTCTGAAAATCCAACTTTGCCGCAAACTTATAATCCACTTGTAACCTGTAGTGCTAGAGTAGATCGTTTAACCGTGAAAATATAACTAGCAGTATGAGTGTTATTACCGTTGCCTTAGTCTATCTGTGGTAGTGTGCGTGCGTCGACGCGGTCTGCCAGTACCGTGTCGACAGAAGTGCTTATTATTATTAACCGGAAGCGTTCGTAACTTGTTTGTTTATAATTGTAAAAACTGAAAGTTATATTATTGGGAATATTCCAAAAGGTGACTCAAATTCGCGAAAACTTCGTCAAAAGGTGACTCAAATGGTTTTTAAACGGTTTTAAATATTATGCATGTTGTATAAACGGAAAATTATGGTAAAATACGACTAAAGTACGGTTACTGTGCTTTTATGCTTAACAAGCTGTTCCAATTGGGTTACATTTTGAATTGATCAAGTATCCTAAATACTTTCACGTATCGCTATGGGTAGAGACTTGATATGATAAAGGCGCATCGCAATCTAGGAGAGCCTTACAATGGCTATAACATTTTGTGTGATGTCTGGAACGTCGACATTTTCAATAAATTTTACTTTTGGATACTAGTTATTCCTGTTATCTATTGTCTGAAATTTCGGGATATAATAATAAAGTGTAGTGAGCTGTATGCTTTTCATGCTTATCTAAAAGCAAGCGATGCAAAAGAATAGATGCTAGATAAATTTGATGTAGGAACTGATCATATAATTAGTTAATGAAGCCCAAGACACATTCATTGTCAAAATAAGTAATTTTGAAAAAATAACTTTAAAATTCCCCGCTTTCGTGACTGTTCCATAACTTACTTTTGTGAAGGCAAATACTGGGGGGAAAGGTGCTTCCCTAGTTTACATCGCTCCTGGGGTTTACACACCATCACTTCAAGAGTAAACACGCCCCTTTGTTAGTCATTAAAGCGTAGTAACCGTAAGTCGTATTTTACTATAAATTCCCGTGTAGAAATGTTTAAACAGTATAAAATAATTTAAACCAATTAAAACCATTTGAATCACCTTTTGACGAAGTTTTTGTATTTTAATCACCTTTTGGAATATTCCCTATAATTTTTATGTAAAGTTATGTAAAGTTAAGTACCTAAAGTTACCTAACCTCAAAATCACTATAGTTCCGAATATGCAATCTCAGCCGCATACGGATTGAAGCGAATCGGACTAACCTATTAATCAAGCTTATCAGCGTAGCACTTCACCCATGGATGACACTGGGACTAGGACCGGGCATCCACCGGACCCTCGTCTTACCAAGGAGGAATATGCCTCGGCGAGGCAGACCTCTGCGCCGCAGATGGAGAGGGATGATTTAGTCCCCGACTCCCAGGAGTGGACGATTGATAGCCAGTCAGAGGTAGAACCAATACCGGTCTCAGAACCGGTATTGCCTAAACAAGAAAATTCACCCACTAACGCCGCTCCTGTACCGAGGGAGGGTGGTGGGAGAGTGAACGCGAGTCCCATAGGGGAGGTTCACATTCAACGCATGGAGAGTGTGGTAAGTCGGCAGTTAGGTGCTAACCAGGCAGTTAGCACGTCAGTTGCATCCTCACACAGTGGGGAGAATGATGGTCCCATGAATTTGCATGAGGACTCTTTAGCCCTAAAGCAAGAGGACGTCCCACCTCGGCAGGAGGGTGGTAGTGTCCAAAAGGAGCGGACAGGGACGGAGAAGAATGAAGCATCGAATCCGGTTGCGGAAACAAATTTGCAAGAATCTCGGGAAGTACCTAAAGTCAAGAGACAACCCGAATACACAGCGGACCAGATGGCACGAACTCTAATGAATGGACTCACCCCGGCGTCGCAATCAGAGACGAAAGTTCAGGCCTGGGCTGATCTCATGCAAGAATTGTTTAACAAACTATTTGTTAATATCACGACTATCACCTATTGCGAAACGGTTCCCTAATTTAAAGCCTAAAGAAATTGAACGGATGCTGGAACTTTTCGAGGTGATCGTGGTCAAGAAAAAAGAAGAATGGGGGGTCTGGAAAGAACAAGATATGCATGCTGTATACACGGCCCAGAAATCGAATTTGAAGTTGGAAACCATTCTGTGGAAAATTCTCGGTCAGGAGAACGTTAAAGGTGCCACCCCGAGTGGGACACAATTAGTTGGATGGGCACAAAAAGTGAAGGGTGAGACGACCTCTTCATCTCAACCGGAGCTAGTGGAAAAACATTTTCTCTTCAAGACATCTGTATACAAGCCTGAAGAAATTGATTCATTCCGTAAAGTAAGTGAACAAATGTATGGAAAAAATGTGCCTTTGCAATGTCGAGAGGGAACCAAGGAAGAGTGGAGAATAGCCCCCCAAGGTTTGGTAGAAGGAAATATTCTGGCTCGTCAAATGCCACAATTCATCAAGCGAATAATGCCATTTGTTGAGCAATTACGGCTCGTACAAACTATATGGGCCCAGGTGGAAGGCTGCTTGGTGCTGGACTTGAAGGGTGAAAGCCCGATAAAAGAGGCATTTCTCAACACGCGCAGCATACAGGAGAGTATATCAACAGCAGCTACGGCAAGGGGTAAAGGGACCAAGGAACGCTGGGCAATGATTGCTCAGATCTTAACAATCAGCTATAACGCTGCCAATCATGCGATATATTTTCATTTTTTTACACGCACAATTGCAGAAAAATTCGACGGCGTCAAAGTACCGTATCACCGTCTCGACCATGTACTCACCAATTTGAATAAGAAAAATCTGCGTAAAACGGGGACGTCATGGGACCAACAGCTTGATGCCAATGGGGAGCTTTTCCAACAACATGGAACGTGCACATGCATCCTGAAGAACATCACACGGTCTATTGACCTAGTGAAGTTTTATGGCAGTTTACATGAAGTGTTCGGTATAGGCTTTCATGTCGAAGATTTGGACAAAGAAGGTCCATTCTCATCGACATCAACGGAATGGGAGCTCACTTTCTTTACGGACTCATGTCCGGAGGGTCTTCAAGGAATTTCACGAATTTCTTGGTTTGACACGAAGATAGTAGTGGATGATCCCACAATGCGGGGAAGGCGACAATACATGAGGTGCGGGATGGATGGACATCCTATGCGAGCATGTACGGCGACTATTGATGCATTAAAAAAGGAAAGTTGCTTAATTATCACACAAGATAAGATTAAGGGTATTTCACTACCTAAATCAACATTCACGAGCATGGAGGAAATAAAGTTAGCAGCCGAGACGAATTTACGCAAGCAACAGGAACACCTAGGAACAGCCAGAGAAAAGAAAGACGATCCTCGATCGGACCAGGAAACAGAGGTTGGTACGTCCAACCCCACAGAATCCCAAGATGACATAGGCAAGGATTCACCTCCGGAGGTGGCGCAACCACAGCAATCCGCAGTGATTCAAAGCGACGACCTGAAGAAATCACAAGTAGGGGATGGATCGGGTGTCAAAGTGGATAATACCTGGACCACGGTGAACGGGTCCAACCGGAGTATAAACAATACTACTCCACCACCAAAACACCGGGGTGAATCTACAACCAAACCGGGGATAACGATATCCCAAGTGGTTAAAAGTGTGAATAATCAAGTCACGAAGTCAGCTACATCTAGATCCTCCACAGGTCAGCGTGCTACAAAACAAGAAGGTAGTCCTTCAGTTAATAATGTTGTCCGAGCTCCGAAAGTGCAACGAACAACTAAATATGGCGGTTCACCAGGGACGAGCACAGGGGGATCAGCTATTAAACAGAAAAAGAACACCGACTTATTGATCAAGGAAAATAAGAATCGGGAAATTATAGCCACAATCATCGATGATGTTCAGAAGCACTGTGGCTCTATCAGTGTATCCCACGGTCTGGTAGTGGAGCAGGAGAATATCTGTGCTATTTCGAATCTCACTCAAGTTACAGAAATCTCACAACTCCACGACGTTAACACCCCGGCGACTGGCAACTGCCAAGTTTACGCAGTCAGTCAGTCTCTAGCAAGCTCGTCTTTAACGAGTTGCCAGTCAACGGTGTTAGAACGAATTGCAACAGAACTTAAGGAAGGTTGTTTGAATCGGGCATTAATTGACTTCGATTTGAAGTTCCGCATGGAGTTAGAAAGCAGACATTACTTAGTCTGGGAGGGGGCTCCGAGAAGATCTCGGCGAAAGAATCAATGAAGGAATTCAAAGCCTACTTAGCAGCTTACGCGTCTAGCGGTTCAAAATTGGACGACATTGTTCATATGCAGGCATGGGGGAGTAATGATACTCTGATTAGTATTAGCACATTACTCCAAAGGGAAATTTATGTGATGAGTCATCACGAAGTGGATGGAAAACCGGGAGCGATTGTTCCTGAAATTAGACATAAGCAACATCGGCAATATTCAACGAGTTGAGAATACCCGGTCACTATAACAAACTGTGCTAAGCGGATATTAGACAGAATGAAAGAGTTCCCAGGGCAGATGGATACTTGGCCTTTATTGCTACATTTCGATAAAGCGCATTATTCCGCATTTTTTGTATGGGGAAAGAATTAAAGAAACGGGGTTGACTGACACCCCGGATCAGGAAATGGAAAGTGGTCAGAGTTGATGTGATGGTCAGAGTGGATGTGATGGTCAGAGTGGAAGTGATGACGATAGCGAGGATTTTGACAATGTGAAACAGACTACGGATGACTGTCAGTCCAAAAGGACTACTACTCGGACCACAGACACCGATATCGTCATGCATGACGACCAGACATCACCGTTTTCAGACGGAAGGTCAAGTGAGGACGAATCAGAAGTTTCTACAAGTAGCCAAATGACTACATACAGTAGTCATTCACCGTGGGACCCCGATTCTTGGGATGGTGATTTTGATGATCTTCTGCACCGTCTACAGGGTCCCACGATCCATCACGACTTGAAGCTGGAAATTCAATTCGTATCGAAGGACCCACGGTTATGTGAACTTCTTTATTTTCTAGCGGAAATAGTAGGTCGTTTATCAGTTCCGGAGCAGGAACATATTTTACGGCTTAATCTCGAGGAGGAATCAGTTCGTTCGTGGGTCATGCAGCAATATCAAAAATCGTCCCCTACTTTGGAACAGTGGTATTTTAAAATTTCGCAAAATCTAATTCATGGAGAAGATCAATTGTTACTAGAAGGGGCGGACACATCGTCATCTAAATTTGTACCACCACAGGACAGTGTCATTACTACAAGTAGTGATTTAGAGCCATCTCAAAGCGTAGGTGCGTCGTGGTTTAAGCTCTCCTACGAGAAATACCCCGCAAGAAGATGATCCCCCACGTCCTGTTCAGCGGGAAATTATCGATGATTTCGAAGAGATGGGGGCTGAATGTAACGATAGTGATAATTCGAGTCAACAATGGTTCGATCGATGGGATGCGTACCAGCAGGATTGAGAACGGGCTACGAAATCCCTTTTCCAACTTTGGCATCGCCAACTTCGATTTGGAAAGAAGCTATTATTATTGAGGGTAACAGAATATTACATTTATTGAAGGAGTGTCCGGGGGCATATCACATATTAGACACCATCGACCCCCAATTACTACACATATTGACAAACTCATGGAGAGAACAATGCTGGTTAGGCATGATTAGTCAAGGTAAACGAGGTAAAGTAACGGGAATCTTGGAGGATTGGTTTAAAGACTGGGAGGTTAGTTGGGCAAATCTCTCGCATCCATCCCATCGACAGGCGGTGATGGATAGTTCACAACACTGGATTATAATGAAACAAGCAAAAATTGGAAATATTCCTTTAATTCGGCTATGCGCACCAACACATTCATTAACACTGGCAAGATGTCTCCGTTGTGCATTTTTACATGCTGAGGAGTTAGCGGCAATTTTAGGGGAGGATCGTCAGCCTACAGATTCTATCTTATTATGCTCCAACGGCACTTTAAAACAAGAAATGTGGTCCCGGAGTATGCGAAACAAGAGCAGGCGATCATAGAAGGCAATCAGACGCTTGGGATGAAATGGTCAACTTTATTCGAACCACGTATGTTTCAGTATCTGATGCGACGGAGGCCAAAAGGGGCAAACTTTCGACCCAAGTACGGGTCGTTCGTCATTAAGGGCACTCCACTTGACGATGAATCATTACAAAGACGGCCCAACGACCATCACTATTTCACTTTAGATGGGTATGATTCTTATTCACTCAAGCGAATGATAAGGGAAAATGAGTATCAGCCAGGTCATCACACTACAGAACGCGGAGCGGGTGCAAAGACGGTTATTTTTCGAAGTCAGAATGTGCGTGGATTTAAGAAAGAAGATATCGGGGACTGGTTGACAGCGTGGAGAAACTTCCACCCTGACTCCCAGCCGCAATTTATCCTTTTACAAGAAACGCATATAACTTCAAAAAATGAAGTACAAGAACTCGAGGCAAAATGGGGGCACTCCTGGGGACAATACCAAAATAAGTCCACTTTATCAGTGTGGAGTATCTCAGAAAAAAAAACAGGGGGGGTCGCAATTCTTTTAACCCAGCTGTGGCTGACCAAGTAACGATGTGGCGACCAAGAGACTGGACTAATCGTTTCATCGCTGTCATGTGGGCTGATATCGGCAGTTGCTAAGAAGCGACCAGAAGGGAGCGACCAGTGCCACTATTACGTAATCACAACGAAGCGACCGCGCGTATGAAAAGGCACACATGTGCATAGAATCAAGTTGGCAATTTGGACGTTAAAAATTTGTTTATTTGGTATAACCATCAATCGCCGTTTTTCCCATATTTTTTTAAAGAATTACATCTTAAAGTGTTGATAAATCTGGCCCTTATTAAACGCAATCGTGTATACAAGGATGTATACAAAACACCAAAAAAACACCGCCTCGCCCCACCAACGGAAAGGCTCCGCTTCGCGCGGAGACGGAAGTTCTGCATCTGCGCGGCATCGATTTCCATCACCCTACGCACCACTTTAAAAGCTTGCACTCTTTCCGCCAAGTTTTTTTTTGCTCTCGCTTCAGTGAACGCATTACAATACAAATTGTTTAATGCTGCTGCTGCTACTGATGGCGTAGCGCAGGGCTCTAAGCGCTCCTGCACGCGTAAATGTGACCGAGTCACACACTAATCGACGCATAGACTTCATAAGTCGCTCCATCGGATAACTGTCGAGCAGGAGCGGGTCATATTTTAGTTCCCTTATAATAAATGGTGTATACAATTGATTATAAGTAGGAACTAAAGAATGACCCGCTAGGTCGTGAGCTTTATAAAGAAAATGAAATAAGTAACAGTCGTATGTGGCAGATGCGGCCGGTACTGTCGAGTTTAAGCTTGCGGTCTAGATTACTGCGTTCAATGAGTGCCGATGGCCGCCAAAATCCCGTCTCCGCGCGAAGTGGAGCCTTTCCGTTGGGTTGCCATACTCGGGCGAGGCGGTGGCCCTAGTGTACCTTATGCAAGGCGTTTTTGGTGTTTTGAATACATCCTTGTATACACAATTGCGTTTATTACGGGTTAGATTTAACGCCGCTTACCTTATAACACAAATAATGAATAGCAACGAGATAATCCACCTTAGTAAGTCGTCGGAGCAGAATGTAGACCTCAGTATGTTAGGGGGCTACCTTATAAGATGTATAATATTTTATGGCAGTTTAAACGGATTGATGGTTATAACATCTGAAGTGCCAACTTGATTCTATGCACATGTGTGCCCCTTTCATATGCACGGTCGCTTCGTTGTGATTACGTAATAGTGGCACTGGTCGCTCCCTTTTGATCGCTCCTTACCAACTCCCGCTGATATCCTACTGTGCAATATTTATGCACCATAGGGAGATTACGTATCACGTGAACATTTTTATGCGGACATATCTCACCTGTTACTCACCGTCAAATCACCTGTTATTTTAGCAGGTGACTTCAACTGTGTCGAATCGCCAATACTCGACAGATTAGGGGGCGAACGTCAAGATAAAACGGAGAGTGGAGTCATGTCGACATTATTGCAAACTCACAGTCTACGGGATGCGCAAATGTTACTCGAATCGGTATTCTATGAAAAGTTGGAACTACCACTCGGCTACTATACCTACTGGCGGGGACAACAAGCCAGTAGGATTGACAGGTTTTACCTATCCGACATTTTAGTATCACGGTTGCTCACCTTCAAGGTGGGAAATACGCCAATCTATTTAGATCACGAACAGATTACGTTAACCTTATCCATCGCGACATCACCCATAACACCGAAACGCCGACAGCATCGGACCCCTAGATACCCCTTCCATGGACACAATCAACCTGAAGTGACTCAATATTTTCGTTCACGGATTCTAACACATATGTAATCAATAACGGTTGGTACGATTACGTGGGACCAATGGATTTAGAACTGTCAGGATGTAATATTTCATTCCTTGAGAAGAGTGGCCAGACGGCGACGTCGTACGGTACAGCGTATCAGCTCCCAACTATACGACAATGCGCGGTCACGTAAACAAATCATTACGGCTACTCGATCAGATATACAACTCCATGCATCAGTGAGACGGGGCAACCGGCTGCGCCGTTCCTTCC
Organism: Sclerospora graminicola; assembly: GCA_001887855.2. NCBI lineage: Eukaryota > Oomycota > Peronosporomycetes > Peronosporales > Peronosporaceae > Sclerospora > Sclerospora graminicola. The sequence goes on from MIQA02006396.1 coordinate 45,981, forward strand.
ATGACATTCGATGGTTGTTCTATAAAACTGCGATACGTGAGAGGACCAGCATGTCTCAGCTATTATATCCAGTGCCGGACTCCATTTCACGATTCAGTTGCTATTGCGAACCGTTTTTCCGTGACATGGGAGAATATTTTGGGAGTGAAACATGGTGAAGTTGACCTACATAATACCATAAAGGAGTTGGCTTCCTTTATGACCATCCCTCCTACACGACGTGTTACTCCTGGTCAGAATCAGTATCTATTACAAACAATGACGAGGTACGTTGGGCCATCAAAAGGCTTGACAGACGGAAGGCGTCCGGTCCTGATGGGATCAGTAACGATTTCTACAAAGACTTTGTTAATGACGTTACTGGACCATTGCTGCGAGTTTTTAATGTGATATTGAATGGGGAGACGCCTCCGGCATCATTTCTTCAAGCAACTATAATCCCATTACGAAAGAAGGGAGACTCTACCAATGCATTAGACTATCGATCAATCTCATTGTTACAGTTAAGTTATAAAATACTAGCCAAGATTCTTGCTACGCGTTTACAAACATTCCTGGATCAGCTCATTGGTGAAACACAGCAAGGTTTCGTAAATGGACGTCGTATGGATAATGCAGTAGCAATCATGATGACAATACTTAAGAATCACTCTAGAAAATACCTTGGATCACATGATGACGGAGCAGCAATACTGTTCTTGGATTTCGCAAAAGCGTATGATTCGCTGGATAGGGACTATTTATTCGCGACATTGACTTTATTTGGATTCTCCCAACAGTTTATCAACCTGATGAAGGAGTTCCATTTAGGGACAAATGCACAATTCCTTGTCAACAATGAACTATCTGCGCCCTTACTGTTCATCATTGCCGTAGAGCCGTTGGCGTTAGCTATTTTGCAATCGAGGGAGTGACAAGGAATAGTTCCGTTCGATGGTATTGCACAGCGAAAACATAAGTTATCTGCATTCGTCGACGACTCGACCATTTTTTACGGAAAGCCTCCTAGGTGATCCCCGCATTACAGATTATTCGGCGCTTTGGTAGGCTGTCGGGACTTAAAGTGCAAGTGTTAAAGAGTCACTTCCTATTTTTAGACCCGACAGTATCACCATCAGAATGGTACGATGTACCAGTGGTACACCCCGCGGGTTTTGTACGTTATTTAGGGTACGAATTGGGGCATGGAAATATGGGTATGAGAAATTGTGCACTTCGGTTACGTAATGTTCAAAGACGGTTAGTAACGGCCACTCAGTGTCACCTTTCGGTGGTGGACAGAGTGACATTATTTAATGCGGTCGTAATACCGTCTATTATGTTCACGGCCAAAGTTTTTGACCCACCGGTAGAAATATTGAAGCGATTAATTCATTTACAGAAAAGTTTTATATGGAAGGCCACTACCAAGGAAGAAATTTCAGTTCGGCATAGGATTTCCCCGAATCTGATATACACTCCAAAGCAAGCGGGAGGTGTTGGGCTTATTGCACCCCCGGTTGCTATCAGGGTGCAACGTTTAAAGGAGGTCACAAAATGGCTAATAACGGCGGAAATTGTCTTCAAACAGGCTTGGTTATCATGAAGGGGTTTGGGTTAGGTGACAATCTCACTTGCATTTCACCAAGACTGCATGGTAAGATCGTAACTCATCAACTCACAGCGTTACAAAGGAATCCAAGTTCGTTACCAGAGGACACAATGGTTAGGTCCCACCAGAGAAGAAAGTCGGCAATTGAACGATTATGTGACGAGATATTTGCCAGATTTACTCCGAGACTTGAACTTGACGAAAGCTTCCAGTGGAATGTTACCGGATCACATCCTAACTGTGAAATTTGACATTGATTCAATCCCTCATCACGGATTGTTGTCACCACAGTTGGAAGCGTTCTGGGGAACATTCAACTGGGCGGGTAATCCGTGGCTGAGAGAGAAGCGAACGACTAGTCTTGGAGCGAGAAAATATGATAGAATTCCGGAAGCGATCATTTCCGCTTTAGACATCCAACGCATTTCTCGTGATGAGTTCTCGTGGTCGGTTGTCTCGTCGCAGTCAAAATCACATACGCATGCAAAGCTTTGCAGGTGGATGTGTACGATTATCCTGGTATCGCCAAGAGTTAGGTGGGGAGTTACATTGGGTGTCTCCCACCTATTCAATTGTTTCGGGCACCGGAAATACTCCAAGGCTTCACCTGGCGGGTCATCCGTCAAGGAGTATAGAAGGAAAAGAGGCTTCAAATGCCTCCAAAATTAGACTGGAACAACAGCCATCCGGTATATATTGGAAAGTGATACCGCTACAGCATCCGGAGATATCAAATTAGACCGCGTCCAAAGCTAAGGTGGTCGTGTGCAAACCGCACCCATTTCTGCATATGCATCCTTGGCCATTATCCGAAGGTCTCAGATCAATTTGGCGGATACCGATAAGTTTTAGGAGACATTTCACACAAGTTTACTTCAAAGCGATGGCAGTCACGTTACCAACAATCACGCAGAAGTGGTCCGTTCGGAGAGCACAGGACTCGTGGTGGTACTCGGTTCAGGATTAGACACCACGAGACATATGGACGCATGGACACATATTATCGGATTACCAGCTTTGGGTAACCTATAGGGTAGCCACCATGCAACTGAACACCTACTATTGCAAAGAAACAGGGTGATCATGGATGTGTCACAGTACCAGAGTGTACTAGCACTGTAACGAATTGTGTGCACATCCTCTGGAACTGTGTCAGCGCTCGGAGTTTCTGGAAAAGATTCTTACAGCAATGGTGTGGACGTACTCTCTCGTCCGAGGAAATGCTCCAATACAAAAATAGTATTGCAACACGGCAGGCGCCGGAAATCTCACCCGCCTTAATAAGAGAGATGCGCCTCAAGTACGGATTGACAATGGATGCCTTTCATGATCAGATGGCAAGATTATGGTGGGCAGTGTGTGGAATTGCGCAGGTGTGGTTGTGGCAACTGCGCAACCAAGCCATATTTGAAGGAAAACGGAGAACGCTCCGTGAGCATACTGAGTTTGTCTGGAACCAATGCCGGACACAAATCAGTCATGTGGCCGCATTTGAGCGTATGAAGCCACATCTTCGAGAGGACGGGGCACGTCTCCAATTGTGCATGCAGTTCGTTTTCAACATATCAGTCGCATCATCCACATTGTTGACGCAGATCCAGTTCCCACAACAAGATCCCTCTACAGTTTCTTCTGTCCCAGAATTAGCGTTGAGAGCCAACCAATTTATAATAGCCAATAGTTAAAGACTAAATGGACTATACTACTACTACTACTACTAAGTTACTTTTGTGAAGGCAAATACTGGGCTTGCCTATTTTATGTCGCTTCCTGGGGTATACACACCATCACTTCAAGAGTAAACACGCCCCTTTGTTAGCCATTAAAGCGTAGTAACCGTAAGTCGTATTTTACTATAAATCCCCGTTTAGAAATGTTTAAACAGTATAAAATAATTAAAACCATTTAAAACCATTTGAATCACCTTTTGATGAAGTTTTTGGATTTGAGTCATCTTTTGGAATAATTATGTAAAGTTAAGTACCTAAAGTTACCTAACCTCAAAACCACAATACAGTCCCGATTTTGTCGCATAGACCCCACCTACCCAGCTCAGGTAGAGTGAGGATCTGGGCTTGCACGACAAACTTTCTACGCAAGTAAGTTTAAGAAAATGTTTCCTCCAGGAAGCAACCCCGGTGAGAAAAGAAAACCACCGGATAAGCCTACTGGAGGGGGGGGTGAAGGAGAAAACCGGTCTCCTGGAGGGCAAGAAGGGCCGATAAGCGAGGACATTGATGAGATCGTCCCAGCATCGCCTGAGGAGGAGGGCAGCATGGCGGAAAATGTTGAGAGTGGTAGTTACTACGAGAGAGGACAGTGAGACAACGGTGTTTGATCTCACGGAGGAAACTACGAAGGAATCGAAGCAGGGAGGGTCGGAGATGGAAAGGGTAGAAGACCAAGGGGAGAGAGAGTCAGGGGAGGTGAAAGGCGAGAAGCAGCCGCCACCTGTGAAAACCGATACTCCGGAAGAACTGACTCTTGTCCTTTTTCACACACTGAAGGAGGCAGAACATTCCAGACCACGAGTACAAACGTGGCTGGACCTGACCCACCAATTGTTCAAAGGATCTATGCATTTCTTAAAACGTTCTCCAAGGAGTGGAAAACAAGCAGGTGGGAAGAAGATAGACCTGACAAATCCGGAATAGGAACGGCTGATCGACCTATTTGAATTATTGGTAGTTAAGCATAATTTAAGTTGGAAGGTATGGTTTCAAAGGCGAAGGATGCCTGGAATTTAGCGATTAAACTTAACAATCCGCTAGTCACTATACTGGCGCGTAAGGTAGGTAGCTGCCAGGTGGAAGTAGCGGTGAAGGGACCGAGTGTGTTACAAGGATGGCTGCATAAAGTCACAGGTAAACAAACGGAAACAGTCAAGGCAACGGCTCGAAACACAGCATACCTTTCTAACCCTGAAGTCTTCTCGCCAGACCGTATTGCAATTCTCACTAAAGTCTGTGAGAAGGAGTAGAATGGCAAGATAAACACAATAGAGACGGTTAGCCAGGAAGAATGGCAAATAGTAAAAGTTTTGGCGAAGAACGATTTTATCGCGGACCTTACCACAGTTTTTACGCCAAATTATGACACCGAATGATCGTTTACGGTTAATTTTAACGATTAGGGTAAAAGTGGAAGGGTGTTTAATCATGGACTTACAAGGAGAAGCGGCAATCAAAAAGGCTTTTCAAAGCACGACGAGTCTTCAAGAAAGTATCTCGACAGCGGCAACAGCAAGAGGTCTTGCAAACGATCGCCTGTGGGAAATGTTATCGAAGGTCAAATCGATTAGTTACAATCAATCTGACCACTGTTTACATCTGCATTTCCTAACACGGTATATAGCAAAAAGGTACGAGACAATCAGTGTGCCCTATCACAAAGCGCTTCATCGATTAAGAAACTTACATGCCAAAGAGAATGTGGAGGAACCGGTCTGGTCCAGAAAAATCTCCAGTGCGAGCTCGGGAATGGGGTTTAGACCGGATTACTCCATCATACTGAGAAACGTGACGAGAAATATAGATATCATGAGACTGCACGGATATCTCCAGTCGATAATCACAGTCGACTTCCGATTTGAAGAACTTGACTCGGGGGACCTCTTTCAGCAACATCGTTGGACTGGGAAATTGTTATAGCGGCAAGTGGCTGTCCGAAACAACTACGAAACATTTCACGCTTAATCTGGTGCGACCACATCCTAACATTAGAGCATCCAGGTACGCGGGGAAAGCTTCATTGTTTACGCTGTGGAGAAGCAGGGCATCAAATAAGAGGTTGTTCAGTTACGCAAAAAAATATTTGGAGAAAATTGCCTTACGGTAACAGTAGAAGAGGCGGAGTTAATCGATACGCCGGACCCAATATTCGACAGCATGGAGACGCTAATGAAAGAGATACGGGAAAATTGCGTAGAGCAGGATGCCTTGATGCGAACTAGGCGACAGAAAGAGCAGGCAGAAAAGAAGGCAGCCAACGATACGGATAACGAAGCGGAGACAGGAAACTTGCAGACGAAGACGGAACAGCCTCCGGCCCCCACATCAGTCACGGCTGGACGGGAGAGCCCACCCACAGAGAAGGCGGAGCAGCAGACACAGGAAGATGACCACGAGGGCGACTGGATGGTGGTCAAGAAAAAGAAAAATGGGGTAACGGTTGTAAATACCGATCAGGTTCAAGATGGGACGGAGCGTGGAACGCAGAACCAACCGTTAACACAGAAGGAAAAGGCAGTATCCCAGAATACCGCCAAGAGGGTACTGCGGCCAGCAGTTACAAAACCGGATAAGGAATCGGTTTTACAGGTAAAAACTGAACCGGAACCGAAAAAAAAACGGTTCGAAAAAAATCAACTCAGGATTAAAGGAAGGGCAAAGCAAATCAAAAGTGAAAACAGGCACGCAAGGGCGGCAACAGGAAAACACGGATCTCCTTATCGTGGAGGCACAAGTCAAGGCAGAACTAGGAAACATTATGAAGACACTAACTCATAAGGAAGGACCTCTTCAACCATTCAAATGGGAACAAGTACAGAACTTGGGGGACACGGAACACAATCTCAATGACGCGATATTGGCAATGGGGCTGCAACAGGTACTGACTCCATCGACAGGTATTTGTCAGGCATATAGCATAGTACAGGCACTTTTCAACTCTTCTTTAGAAGACAGTCCCACGATTCTGGAACAAGCAGCCGCAGGTATCAAAAAGGGATGCGCCGCGAGAGGACTTATTGATTTTAAAGCGAAGTTTCCAGCCGGTGTGAGAAAACAGACGCTGCGTAGCTTAGGTAGGGGATATGACAAAATGGCGGCGAAGCAACCGGAGGTAGAGTTCAAGCAGTACTTACAGGATTACGCAAACAGCTCACCTAAACTGGACGCAACGGTAAGTAGCCAAAATTGGGAAAGCAATGACGCGTTAATTTGTCTAGGGACACTCTTGCAAAGACATATTTTCGTCATAAGTGTGGATGAAGTCAGTGGGAAGCCAGGAGCGATTCACTTTGCGCCAGAAATTCGGGTTCAATGAAGAAAAAAATTCGCAACGTGTGGCGAATTTCCAATCTCGCTGGGGCAATGCATTAATGAAGTGATCGCGTTGAAAGAAGCGGTAAAGGACGGGAAAGATTAGTAATTCACTTTTAAAACATTCATTACCAAGCGTACGTGCACGGGTGGCGAACAAACGAAGGAATGGAGAACGGGGAAACAGACAAACCGGACGTAAAGATGTCAGACTCGGACGCCAGGGGCATCAATAATAAAAGAAACAGAGCAGAAAATGAACACAAGTCAGACGAGCAGCAACAGGATGCAGGAGGCGCGTTAGTGATCATGTCAACGGATTTGACAACTGGGCAGTTCATCAGAGCACAAGTGAGCAGCGCTTAAGCTGGAACGACGCGAGATAGAAGGAATTGCTTATGTTCTTGGTAGAGACCGTTACGTATTTACCGGATCATCGCCAGGAGGAACTGTTGCGGGCGGATATACGAGATGCGGCAGTAAGACAATGCGTGGCTAGAACGTATAACATTTCAGAGCAGACACTGTGGGAATGGCACACGATCACGGTAGGAAAGTTGGCGATTGAACAGCAGACAGGAGAGGAGCTCGGAAACGGAAAACGTGAAAGCTGCTGGAGACGACATAATAGACGCAGAACAAAAGAGGACACGAAAAAAGAGGGCAGTTGAGGAAGCCTATACAACGACTAAAGAGGAAGGGAAAGCAAGTACAGCTACAGTCCAGCGCGAATTATTTGCTACAGAGCAGCCGGAGCAGATGGATGTCGTGCACAAAGAAGATGGGGAGAGCATCGAAGAACAAGTGTGGAATTCGATGGCCCAGGTATGGCCTTATCAACAAGACGTACCTTTTCCGACTTTTAACGCATCCCAGGGAAAATGGTTGAAGACGGCAAAAAAAGACCGTCTCGCTCTGGCTCAACTTCTGGAGTTCTGCGACAATCCACATATTATAATTGCCAGAATGGGAAATGCGGTAATCGATGAGTTGGCAAGAGATCGGAGAGCGCAGTACTGGGACGCAATGATATCCCTGAGCACGTCAGCTGGAACTCAGCCAGAAGTGGAGCGGTTTCTCAAGGACTGGGCTCACAGAGTAAGCATTCTGCCGGGGGAAAATCAAAGACAAGCGTTGAGAGCGAGCGGTCAACATTGGAAAGCGCTCAAGGGACACAACTATGGGCATAACGCGCTATGGAAGCTGTGCGGACCACATAGACATGTCACCTTTGCTCTTACGGCACTGTGTGCCCATGTGTACAGTAAACAATTCGCAGCAGTGACGGGCGAAACGGCATTACCGAAGGACCAAATTTGGGTCAAGATTAGACGGTTTCAGTTGGTGAGAGCGCGAGAGCCCCATTTTCAAGCCTTGGCTAAGCGGTTAGACGAGGATGATGGAGCTGTGTGGAAGGATATTACCGAATATTTCCTCTCATCTATTACTAACGTTTCTATGTCCGATAGGGAGCCAGAACAAGTAGATATGGAGAATACAGAGATACTCAATCAAGGGGGTGCGCTAGCGCCGCATTGTTACTGAGGGCACGCTACGAGAAGACAAGGAAGAGGAACGCATTAAGGCGACATATGCAGGCATGGTTTGTTACAGTAGGAAAACAGTGAGTGCTACAGAAACGCATGATCTGCGTACTCACGGGACAGAAGGAGCATGTGAGGACACGAACTTTCGCGTGATTACACAAAATGTCAGAGGTTTTTCGATGGGGACCAGACTAGCGTGGTTACAATCGTGGAGGAACATCCCGACGAAGACACGACCAGCTTGCATTTTCATCCAAGAAACCCACATAACCAGTCTCGAAGAAGCACAGGACCTGACACAGCAATGGGAACGTATGTGGAATCATTCGGATGGAAATCAGCGATTGGTTTTCTGGAGCATTGCACAGCAGAAGACCGGAGGAGTAGGTATCTTGGTGACCCCAAGGACGGGGTTGAAAACAAAAGCATGGAAGACAAGGTTGTGGACGGATCGAATCCTGGGAATCGAGTGGAATGATTGGAAATGCATAAACATATACGCGCCGTCACTTGGGGATAAGGAACGAGCGAAATTTTACAGGAGTATAGAAGTTTGGAAGTTGCAACAACATGTGAAGGTGATTTTCGGTGGTGATTTTAATTGCGTGGAGGCGCCCATTTTGGACCGGACTGGTCCAAATAGAAGAAGAAGAACCACGGAATGTCCAGAAATGTCAAGACTCATTAACGCGTCGAAATTACAGGATGCGGCTTTAGTGCAATTTTCGGCTTGAAGCACGGAGGAAATTGCAGAATTCGAGGAGTATACATTTTGGAGAGGTGAATCTGCAAGTAGAATTGACCGGCTATACATTTCGGAAGAGCAGTATACGTGGGTCAAGCAGGTGAGGACTAGCCGACCAGGCGTACCGTCAGATCATGAACAAGTGGAGATGCATCTCTGCGAACAGCAAGGAAGGACGAAGGATGCGAGAAATCAACACTTCTGTCTGCAATACCCAATCCGAGGAACCTCGGGAGTCAAAGTTCAAGGGGAGATCAGGAAAGTAATTGGAGCTGGTTTGAAGGTGGATTACGCAGGGGCAGCACATTGGGAGGAGGTGAAAGACTCCTGGGTGGCGGCAATAATCAGAGTCAGAAAAAGAGTAGCGCAACGAAGGAGACGACACGCGAAACACCTGGAACAAGCGCTTTTCAGCCGCACAAAATGTCGAGAGCAGATCTTGCGAATCGCAGAAAACGAAGTGACATGTTTCAATCAGGTAAGGATTGCGAAAAAGCTATGTTGATCTAACGAAAATATTCGATGGCTTTTTCAGCGCACAGCGACGTGGGAGAAGGACCAAACGGTGGAACAAATCGTTAAACAAGATTCTCACCCCGACCTTACAGAGGACCTTTCTATGCCGGACAAATTCGCCTGGACGTGGAAGCACATTTTAAGCAGAGTCCATAGGAAGGTAGCAAAAACGGACGTCCCGAAGTTGCTGCACGAGTTGATACCGAATTGGGCAGAAAGACAGGTATCCAGTGACGAGAATGCCAGTTTGATGGAGCCAATAGAGGCAGAAGACATAAAGTTCGCGATCAGGACGTTAGACAGGCGTAAAGCGGGAGGACCGGATGGACTAAACAATGATTTTTTTAAAGACTTTGCAGAAGATCTGATTCCGGACCTGGTGAAAGTGTATAATGAAGTTCTCCAAGGGGCGGTGCCACCAAAATCATTCTTGGAAACGGTGATTATTCCGCTAAAGAAAAAAGGCGAGTCATCCAACGCGGTGGATTACCGACCGATCTCGTTGCTCCAGACGAGCTACAAGATTTTCGCCAAGATTCTAGCGATGCGATTACAGAAATTTCTTGGACGATAATAGGTGACTTTCAACAAGGATTCGTTCACGGAAGGAGAATGGATAGAGCAGTAGTGATGATGTTAGAACTACTCAAGCAGCAGCAGGACCAAGGACAGCGGACGCAACAAGACTGTGGGGGAATATTACTAGTGGATTTCGCGAAAGCTTATGATACAGTTGGCAGACACTATTTGATGGAAACGTTAGCGAGCTTTGGTTTTTCGGCGAGATTTATTGCGTTGGTACGGGCTTTGCATCACGGTACTTCCGCAAAGTTTTTGGTAAATGGACAACTGTCAAACCCGCTGTTGGTGACATCGGGCATACGACAAGGGTGCCCGTTGCCACTCTTAATGTTCATTCTGGCGGTGGAGCCTTTGGGTATGGCGATAGATCAACACCCACAGATTCACGGTTTTACGATTAAAAGGGATGTTTTGAGACAGACTCACACCTTCACGGCTTTTGTGGATGACTCCACGATTTTTTTTTCAAAAGAGGATCAACTTGACACGTCAATGACAATACTTGGAAATGCAACCTGCGAAAAGTCATATTCTCGCCTTTGGAAAAGCATCCCAACGGTTAGTCAGTTGTGGGATACCATTAGTCAAGGAGGATGACACAGTAAGGTACCTAGGTTACCAAATAGGAAAGCACAACCTCACAGAAGCTAATTGGGCGGAGCGGATACGTGCACAGAAACGACGGCTACTCACAGCGACGAAGTGTGGGACGTCGGTTATGGTACGAGTTACGTTGTTTAACGCGATAGCCATACCAGCAATTTTGCTTACTGCAAAAGCATTTGAACCGGATGATCAGACGTATAAGGATTTGATTCACTTGCAGAAGAGGTTTATATGGAGTAACCAGATGACGAACGAACGGAGCCGACACAAAATTTCACCGCATCTCCTGTTCATCCCACGGAAGGCTGGAGGATTAGGACTAATCTCGATTCCAGTGGCAATTCATACGATGGTAGTAAAGGAGGCAACAATGTGGTTGCTGGAGCCGAATGACCGATATACGCAAGCATGGCGAAACTGGTGTAACCGGGTAGTCCTAATGTCTGGATTTCTCCATGTAGAGCTAACAGTCGGCGAACAACACGAGGGAGAGGACAGAAGGTGTCCACAATGCAGCATCATCATTCCCGATACTTAGGTCCATCGCCAGAGGATATGATACAGTTACAGAGGTACGTTACTAGCAATTTCGCTAATTTACAGACGAACTGTAGCACACAGCTCTCCAATTCGACGAAAATCCTGTATCCGGGCGATTAAGTCCAGGTACATGCGGAGGTTGAGTCAATCAATTGGCATGGGGCGGGGATACAAGCGCTCAGAGTCTTTTGGGGAACGTTTGTGTGGTATGCCAACCCGTGGATAATAGACGCAAACGAAGACGTTTTATCTTCGGGTAAATATGCGCGCATACCGAGAGAAACAATACGAGATTTGCACATCAAGAAAGTTGCGCGGTCTACATTTCAATGGACTGTACAAGGAATAGGAGATGCAAGTCATTCTCGAAGGAAAATTGGACGGTGGCTCCTCTGCATCATCTTGTGTTCGCCGAGAGTGGAGATAGGCGAAGAGTTAGGTGCGGCGGGCAAACTTCAACTACTTTACACACAGGATCACTGGGAGGACGTTAAGTGGAGTGCAGGAGTACCAAGGTGTGTCACCGGAAAGAGCCAACAGACAGGGCAAGAGTGCTTTTTCAGACAGCGAGACGATGGAATTTACTGGGACGAGACCGAACAGACACAGGGACGCCAAAACAAGAACTGCTTAAAAGCAGATGAAGGGATATATCAACGGACGACAGGGCGAGTCTTTGCGGCGCATCCAAGTTTGCATAATTATCCCTGGACAGTGCAGGAAGGGGTAAAATCCCAGTCAGTAAAAAGTTGGCTAAGGACGTTTCGAAGAGTCTACTTCCAAGCGTTGACTACCGCTTTAGCACAAGTGCGGGACAGGTGGACCAAAAGGAGAGACGAGTCCGGCTGGAACCTGAACGTGCCGGAGCAGTCACCAACAGAGCTCTGGCGTCATGATAATATGCTTTCTGACTATCAATTGTGGAGCATTTACAGAGCAGCGACGTTCCAACTTAATGTCTATTACGATGGATATAATTCGCAAGGAGGGTGTGTACTGGATGACCAGTGTCAAACACCCGGGAAAGGGGTCACACATATCGTGTGGGGGTGCAGTCGGGCCAAGCAACTTTGGTCAAGGCTATTAACTTGCTGGAACGGACGACGCATAGACGCAGCTGCATTAGAACAATACCGAAGGTGTATTGCGAGGAGACGAGCGCCAGAGATGTCGGAAGCACTACAAAGTCGACTGAAAGTACGGTGTGGGAAACAAGCAACGGAGTGTAAGACGGCTTTAGATCGCGTGTGGAGAGGAATTTGCTCGTTAGGAGTAACGTGGCTATGGATTTTTCGAAATGAAGTGGTGCACAAAGGAGTCAGACGAAGTGCGCAGGAACAGTTATAGATGATTTGGGCCAAAATAACGAAACAGTTATTGGCGGTGGCCTACTATGAACGCAAGCGCGTCGGGACAAGACTGCGGGGGATACGACTTCAGATCGGATTGGAATGTATGCAAGAAGAAGTTATTGACAGGTCAAGTGATGAACAAATGGAAAATTTACCTATTATGCAGGAAGTAATTTCATCAGGGCCAACGCAAGGATTATATATTGCTTTAAGTGAATTTATTTTAGGTAATAGTTAAGTGCTAAAAAGACTGCGATTAAACAACAACCTCAAAACCACAATACGGTATGCATAAAATCACGGTAGTTTCGCCCAACCAGAATTTTGTCATTTCCGGCAAAAACTAAGAGCGAGACAGAAGCAACTGCGGCGTCAAAGAGGACGAATAGCAAAACTAGAAGCTGCTTTAACTGCTCAAACGTTGGATGGAAAGGCTGCACAAGTGAGACGACGCAACCATCAAACGGCGTAAAGGTTGACAGCGTTGGTTCGAACAGTGGAGAAAGAACATCTATATTAAATGAACATCCAGTTCATGTACCACCAGTTCTCAGTAAAGGAGGGCATCCACCTTATCTGTACATGCCCGTAGCGTCACCGTATGGCTACTATTACCCGAGCCTTCAACCTCCTTGCATCCCCATGCCCATGTACTACCCTCCAGGTATAATACCGCCAGGATATCAAGCAATGACACCGCCGTCTTCCTTCCATTCATCTGAGGGGACACCAATTCCTTCGGCATTAATTCCGTCGAGTTCCGAGGCAACCGCTTATCCTAGTAGCATGGCATCAAGACCAGAATTGAGCAGATGCGAGTGCTGTGAAGGCATTGCGGTCGGATTAGTCGAGAAGAATGGCGTCTGTGCACATTGTAACCGGCTGCGTCTTGCATTTATCGTTGATGCGGCACATATGCGACTAAGGTGCTCAGTGTGTGGTGGATGGGGGGTACAACTACTACAACCCAATGGCATGTGCGACCACTACACTCGAAAACTGCACGTAAAGCGCAACGGTACTCGCAGTGGACGGAGCACGTGATTGAACAAGTGTCGTAAGTAATGTCTTGACAGGGAAAACTTCAGCAGCGAAGAACGATGATGGACTCGAGGATAGTGATTGGGACGAATCCTCTTCATCAGGCGGGTGGGATGAATAACTCAGTGACACGCGTTTTTCAACTTGCTACTCCTCAACTAGTAGTAGTAACATGCGTGATGTGAACACGGATGCTATTCAAACCATGTGCAAGTTCTCCAGCCTCAAATCTCCGCATGTTGGTTGTATCTCGCGTCTTCGTAACAACGGATTGTGGCTATATTTGAGTCGACTGTCAAGAATGCGATTCCAGCGGTCTGTACGGAGATAGCAATTATCGTTCCATGACATGGAGCTCCCGTGGCAAATGCTCAAGCCTCTCTGTATTCAGCATTAAACTCACGCACAGTTTGATTCACGTGCAGCGATCCAATTTGTAGGAAAACACAGCGACTATGCCGAAACGGACGGTTGGCGTTTAAGCACAGCCTGTTCAAGCTTAAACTCACCAAACTGTCGCGTCAATCTTCGCAAATAAATCTCCAAGAGACTGTGGACATCACGCATTACAAGTTCAAGGACGACTTCATCCAGAAACATTGCTACACGGTTTAACAAGCACGCTACCGTTAGAGACCATTTTCTTTTCATCACGATACAGTACTAGTATAAGCCCCGTACCAAGATGTCCTAGCTTCTTCCGAGTCACTCCATCCACTTGCGTCGTTGGTTTCGAATCATTGACTGGTTCTTGCGAGCCATCAGCCTCTGCCCGTAATCCAAGAAGAGTTTCTGTCGACAAGAAATCATTCATTGGGCGGAATGAGCTTCACAAGGAACGACTATAAAGCTATGGACGTGTACAATCTTACCAATGTTCCGTGTCGAATTGAAAAATATACAGAGCACGGCCGCATACTCGCCGAGTTCAGCCATTGTCCTAGCAAAGACACACGCTCTTGAGTGCATGAAAAGTGACGCCATTATGAGTTTCAATACGTACACTGAAATGAACGGAGCCGCCCCAACGCGTTCAACTGCAGCAATAGCTTGCTTCTTGACCATCCGTCCAAATCCATAGGCCAAGTTTGTCAGCTTGCCAATACTGGACGATTGCGTATCCGTTGATCCGTCGTCATTCTGCTGAAGGTCAATGAATCACTTACTTCATTCATTAAGTAGCCGAGATAGAACCCATGTACGTACCCCATTGCTGCTGCTACCTTTACGCATCATTTGATTACTCTTCTCTGGCGATAGAAAAGGGAACGATCTGCTCATTTGATCAGATCGTTCCCTTTTCTATCGCGCATAGTCCAGTAAGACGTCCAATTCTTTAAGAAAAGCAGCTTTGGCCGTGTCCGACGATAAAGGGAATGCATGCTGAAAAGTAACAGGTTAGCTGTAAGTTAGACAAACAGCTTGTTTTAGCGCAAACAGCTTGTTTTATTTAGCACGTACACTGGTCTTTTCAAGTCCCTGTTTTAATTGATGAAAGACCTCAACTTTGAGAGGAATGCCAGCCAACTTGACTCGATCTTGGTGCCAAATTTCTTTGGGAACAAACAGCTTTGACGAGAAGAGAGCTCCCACTTGAATGGACCTTTCAATGAGTTGTTGCATCAGGTGGAAGCAGCCGAAAGGTTTCGGTATCGTTACTTTATGATAGCGCGTCTGCAATTAAAATAAGATTTAAAATATGCTTTTTTTTAGTATAACGTTAGCTAAATTTCCAACATTGTTGACAAACGAACGTTGATTCCAAGGTGGGACATCTGCTCCCGCGTCTCTGTTGATACGCAGCATCGTGGTGTGGGGGACAGGTAGGACTGTCTTTCTACAGGTGAGACGGCAGAATGGTCGACTGCTGCTGTATCGGACGAGAGAATCTCTACTTCCTCGTCTTCCTCATCAACATCAACATCATTGGCAACCTGCGGCGCTTTGTCCAGCTCGAAGATCTTCATCTACAAAATAGTATATTTTAAAATAAAATTCTTAAAAGGTTAACGTTACAATTACGATTGCGCAACTTCAACATCATTGGCGCTCGACTACAAAATAGAATAAGGTATTACGGTTGCTCAAGTCGAAGCAACTTTATTATCATTATTCATAAGTATCAATTCGACATTAGCTATCCAGTATACTTACGTAACCAGATATCGATATTATTACCTTGACAGGTTTTTTTGATTCCAACTGCTCCCGCATCTCTTTTGATACGCAGCATCGTGGTGTGGGGGACAGGTAGGACTGTCTTTCTACAGGTGAGACGGCAGAATGGTCGACTGCTGCTGCATCGGACGAGAGAATCTCCACTTCCTCGTCTTCCTCATCAACATCAACATCATTGGCAACCTGCGGCGCTTTGTCCAGCTCGAAGATCTTCATCTACAAAATAGTACTCCCTCCGTCCCAAAGTTATTGTCTGATTGTTGTTTAAACACTGAAACTAAGGTCAAAAATACCGCTTTTTTGTTATAAATTACATCAAAATATAGGTGTTTTAAGGACTTTCATTTGATGATAAATTGGGGTTTTAAGCTTTTCGCTAGCTTACGTTGCAGTACCAAAACTACCTTCTAATTCTTGAGTCATTTGACGGAGCACCGGTAGATATATAAACTTTTCTCCAGCCTCCGTCGATGAAGGTGCTGGTGATGGAAGAACCCAGCTCTGCACTGATACATGTTATTTTTATGTTGGGCCATTTTTGGGTGAATGCGAAGTGGTTAAAGTTGGGGTACCCATGATGCTATAATCCTTGTGAAGAAGAATAATTTGTCTAAAATACAACGGTGAACGATGTATACGAGTATATATTAACAGCTGCTATAAGACATGCCAACATTCGAGGTACTGTGCGCTCTTCATCTCCATGCAACATCAACCGGGGTCCGGTTCAGCACATTGATCTGAAAAGGCCTGCGAGCAAGTACTGTACTCTCTAAATGATGCCATGTCTACCTTCATGAGCAAGTACTATGTATATTATGGGATTTCTACCTTCAGGAGCACCTGTAAAGAAGAGAATTCATTGCGATCAACTGTAGCAGTTCATAAATTAAAATAAGACAATAAAAATGGGACGATGAAAAACCGTGAATCGACCAATAACTTTGGGACGAAGGGAGTATATTTTAAAATAAAATTCTTAAAAGGTTAACGTTACAATTACGATTGCGCAACTTCAACATCATTGGCGCTCGACTACAAAATAGAATAAGGTATTACGATTGCTCAAGTCGAAGCAACTTTATTATCATTATTCATAAGTATCAATTCGATATTAGCTATCCAGTATACTTAGGTAACCAGATATCGATATTATTACCTTGACGGTTTTTTTTCCAAGGTGGGGCATCTGCTCCCCCATCTCTTTTGATACGCAGCATCGTGGTGTGGGGGACAGGTAGGACTGTCTTTCTACAGGTGAGACGGCAGAATGGTCGACTGCTGCTGTATCGGACGAGAGAATCTCCACTTCCTTGTCTTCCTCATCAACGTCAACATCATTGGCAACCTGCGGCGCTTTGTCCAGCTCGAAGATCTTCATCTACAAAATAGTACTCCCTCCGTCCCAAAGTTATTATCCGATTCACATTTTTTTAGCGTCCCATTTTTATTGTCTTATTTTTATTAGTTTATTTAAAGAGGAGCAATGCATGTTATGGAGTGACGACTGTGAGGACACATTGGCTATTGATTTTAGCTCTTATCAAGAGAGTCTATCAACAAACAACAATAGCGAATACATTACCATTTGCCAGCGATTCTCTACCGCGAGCCATACCCGATTGATTGTACGCGTGCTAACACCAAATACTTCTGAAGCGGCTTTTACAACACCAAACCGCAGCCTCCCATCGACAGAGCTTGTTAACAGCTATTCGTATACCGCCCGCCATTGCCCTTCAGTCAAATTCTTCTTACTAATAGGAATAATAGCACCATGGGGTACCTCATCTTCAACCACTTCGCATTTATCGAAAAATTGTCCTACAACAAAAGAATTTGTATCAATGCAAAGCTGGTTACCACCATCACCAGCTCCTTGATCGGCAGAGGCAGGTGCGAAATCCATATACCTGCCGGTGCTCCGTCAAATTACTTCCAAATTTAGAGGTAGTTTTCGGACCACAACTTCGGGTAGCGGAACGCGTAAGCCCTAAAAAAATCAGCAAATGAAGCCTTTTTAAATCTACATTTTCATATAAAAATTAACAAAAAAAACAGTATTTTTGACCTTAATCTCGCAGTTTAAACAACTAATGGGTCCCAAAATTCAAGCAAAAAAATCTTATAGGCGACGCGCTTATAATTAAAGCAATTTGGTGTCATGTACCCATCCATCGTCAATAAGATATACACTTTACTTCTGAAGCCGTCCCATGAACAAGTTCGTTCTCTTGTTCCTTACTGTAGTGATTGTGTTGGCACGCAGTAGCGCTGAGTCGATCCCTGCCATAAATAAAACCTCGGGGTTTGCTGTGGCTCATAGTAGTCAAGCTGTTGAGCGAAACAAGGAAGCGCCGCATGAAGAGCGAGAATTTTTCGCTATCGATTCCTTTATTTCGTCAGTAAAGGCCGCCCATGAGTCTCTACCTGGTACTATACATGCAATGAACATGGTGGATGCGCCGCAAATGAAAGAAAGACTCGCAATACATGAGGTAAACATGATGAATGTGCCTCAAATTAAAGAACGTAACGAAGTTCTTGCTACACGGATGGAAACATTAGGAATCGACATCGATGGTGTCGTATTCGTCACGAAAGCGTTAGAGTCTGCTATTAAAGGCTTCAGCCTTAACGATCTCGAGTGGATGGTTCTTGGGAAAGTATTTTTTTAAAAAGACGAGAGTAGTACTGGTCACAAAGTTTTGCCCTCAAAACAACTGTTTGAAGAGCTGAACATGGAAATCACTAATCAGGAGGAAATTAAGAAGTGGACATTGAGGCTTATCAAATTGAAAGTCCCAGCTAAAGTCGTTTTTGGGAAGATGCTCTGGCTTATAGAACATCATAATCAACTCAATCTACACCTCGCAGATGCTGCTAAAATGGCTTTTGGGAGCGAATACTTGAAAATAATAAAGTTGCCGAGCTCTGGTAAGATATTAGAAGCTGTGGGCACACATAATGTCGACAGAGATCTTGTGGAGTCTATTGTACGGCAAGACAAGGACTCAAGGAAACGTAAAGCGCCGCTTCTTCTAGGACCTTTCGCTATCGAATCGTTCACGTCGTCAGTGAAGACCGCTGATGGGTATCTTTCTCGCACTGAACATGCAGCAACCATGATTGACGTATCTGAAATTAAAGAACGCAACCAAGTACTTGCTACACAGATGGAAAAATTAGGAATCGACATCGGTGGTGTCGTATTCGTCACGGAAGCTTTAAAGTCTAAGTTTGAGAGATATTTTAGCCGTAATAATCTCGGGTGGATGATTCTTGGGAAAGTGTATTTTAAAAAAGCTGAGAGTACTACTGGTTCCAGAAGGTTGTTCTCAAAAGATTTTTTTAAAAAGCTGAACATGGAAATCATTAATTACGAGGAAATCAAGAAATGGAGAGCGAGGATCTACAGCTTTAATGTCGCAGTTGAAAAGGTTTTTGGGAAGATACTCTGGCTTTTACAACATCAGAATGAACTTAATCTAGACCTCGCGGATGCTGCTAAAATGGCTTTTGGGAGCGAATACTTGGAAAAAATAAAGTTGCAGATCTCTGATGAGATAAGACAAGCTGTGGCCGAACGTAATATCGACAACGATCTTGTGGCGTCTATTTTCGGACAAGACAAGCCGACTGATCGAGGACCTTTCGCTATCGAATCGCTCACGTCGTCAGTAAAGACCGCCGGTGAGCCTCTTCCTCGCACTGAACATGCAGCAACCATAATGGACGTATCTGAAATTAAAGAACGCAACCAAGTACTTGCTACACAGATGGAAAAACTAGGAATCGACATCGGTGGTGTCGTATTCGTCACGGAAGCGTTAGAGTCTCAGTTTGAGAGTATTTTCAGCCGTAACAATCTCGGGTGGATGGTTCTTGGAAAAGTATATTTTAAAAAAACTGGGAGTAGTACTGGTTTCAGAAGGTTGTTCTCAAAAGAATTTTTTAAAAAGCTGAACATGGAAATCATTAATTACAAGGAAATCAAGAAATGGACAGCAAGGATCTACAGCTTTAATGTCGCAGTTGAAAAGGTTTTTGGGAAGATGTTCTGGCTTTTACACCAACAGAATGAACTTAAACTAGACCTCGCGGATGCTGCTAAAATGGCATTTGGGAGCGAATACTTGGAAACAGGAGAGCTGCCGTTTTCTGATGATCTATTACAAGCTGTGACGGAACATAATGTCGACAAAGATGTGACGGCGTCTCTGATACCACAAGACAAGGACTCAACTATGACAGACATAGCCGTGGATAAGCTGCTAGAGACGATTCGCAACTACTTCGGTGAGGAAGTGCACGAACAGCCAAACAAAAAAAGAAAATTAGCGTAAAGCTTTGTCGACTATCGCTGCATTCTTGTGTGGTTGAAGCAGTAGGCATCCATTCGACAACTCTTCGTTTTCGCTGGCTATCTAGGGTTTAGTACAAATAACGCGTTCTCTTGTCTTGAAGTTTTTTCGTGAGCGAGTGACCTGCAAATCGATGCAAAGAGTGGTGGATGTCTTTTGGGCAACATTGTCCACGTTGCTACTCGCCATGTTTGTCCAATTGCTAGAAGCATGCTGGATAAATCTCGTGGCGTGGGATATGCTGCAATTTGTTTCTCGTAGTCAAGTCTATCAGTCGGGTGTCGCTATTGGCCCTCAATCGATAGTGCCGAGAGCTACAATGACTCGAAAGCTACTGCAAACAAAGATTCAAATGGGTCATGCTTAAGAAAACGTTCCATTTTCCACTTCACTCCACACGGGGTTTTCTCGCTCTATTTTCTTGATCATGGCGTAAGTGCTGGCGGATGTGATGCCAACTGTAGCGGGGCTCATTGCACTAAACCCAGTCTTAAATGCGCCTGTGAAACTCAGTCTGGGGGTCCAATTTCTTTGTGCATGCCATGGGCGAATTCATCAAGCGTCCTTCCAACTTTTCACTGTTTATTCGCTTTATCGCCGTGCACTGAAGCTTGACGGCCCCTTGGCGTTTGATATTAAAAAATTGGGCGTGAGCAACGGCCTAACGTGCTGTTGCTTGTGATGGAGTCGTTTCGAATGCAAGACTCTTAATTCGTGCTGAAGGCTACATCGAAACGAGAAATCGAGGCTGCAACTGCGTCCTTGTTGTCGCCAAACGGTAACGCTGACACATCATTTCAATAAATGGGTATCACGTGGCGTTCGGAAACCGGGACCACCTTTGAACGCTTGGAACTAATCTCACGGGTTCTTTCAAAGGTAAAGACTATGACACCATTTTCACAATTTGTTTACGCACGGGTTAGGACTATGTGGGACCCGTTCCTGCCTTCTTATGGATTTAGTACCGTATTAGACTACTGGGGCCATCGTGGAAAATGACCTTGAGCAGGACGACTGGCTGCAAGGGTTTGGACTGCTCGGATGCGCCCTGCGACAAGCTATTAGTTACCTACTGCTAAATCACCTTAAATCTAAACCATCTTCTCTGTTGCCTTGATCATTGTGGAGCCAAGGCTGCATATTTAACCTGGTGTTTCTGAACACCACCCTTATGACAAGAAATACTTCATATCCAAAGAATTAGTATTTTCATTGGTGTATCACTCGGCTCAACGTTACGCAAATTCCCTATTAAAACCTATTTTAGATTAACTTGCCCGTCGAATTTAACACATGTAGACGAGTCTTCTGCACCGGTGACGCAACGGAAACAATTCAATTTCAAGCACGGGTTCAGTGCTTGTGGAAGCATCAACGATAAGACGGCCCAAATTGGGTCCTCCACTATACCAAGAAGATAAACAGCATAAAGCGTCGATGGAATTATCTACAAACAGCAGCGTTAGGTCAGAGAAATAATGCGATATTTGAGACAATATGAAATAAACCACATACGTAAAAATCTTGCGCTGACACCAGCTTTTGCTTCAGCTTCCACTTTGCATTAGCAGACTCCAATTGGTGGTTGGTCCAGGTCAAGGGGGGCTGCTACAATTAATATCACCGTTTAAACTAGCGGTCTGTTTAGGTGCGACATCCCCCGCAGTATTTGTGGCTGGTTCTACTACAGTAATATGCGGTACAGGATGGAATTCCGTTTTTCGGATCCAAGCCAACGTAGTTTCACCACTTTCCCTATCTTCAGCTCCCACCAGGTCCCAGATCTAAGCAGACAGAAACAACATACATAAAATGACTTAATTAACAAATAGTTCGTCGTCACCCAAAATACTAAGCAACCTACTTGCCCAACGCTAAAATTGCGAGTACTGGTTCCAGACATAATTGCTCCAAAAAAAAATCCCTCGATTAACGGTCTTTGCCGATTCCCGATTCCCGCAAGGGGCCAATCGGTTTTGACGGGAACCCCATTAAGTCCGACCTGTAATTCGTTTCTATAATCAAAACCTTATGTCGAAGAACGTCACAACGACGGCCAAAGCAATGTCTAAATGGGAGCGATTTACGTCAACGGAAGGTCATGTTTACGATAATAATCTCACAACAAAAGATAGTAGATGGGATTCGCCTTCTAAGAAGAATGAGACAACGATGAAACACTCAACATCTCATCGTCTGTCTAAGAAAGACGGGGGTAAGCGAAACGTTAATCTCAACGATAATACTCAATCGCTGGTACGCTCTCCAAAAGTAATAAAGGACAAGCTGAAGCGAAATAAGAAAATCGAGATGGAAAAGACGGATCGAGTGGCGGTCAAGCCATCCAATGCCATTCAGAAGCTTCAGGCCTCGTTAGAAGGAAAACTTGGAGCAATGAATGCCGGAATTTCTCCCAATGTTTTGACTAGTAATAAAGAAAAAAGTACAAAAGACATAGGACCAGCACCGTCCTTATCGATTGAAGAACATTACGAGGCCGAGACGGTGGGGATGAGTGCAGCAGAGCGGCTTCGTTTTTTGAGGAGAAAAAGACAACAAATGAAACGAACTAGTATCGCAAACGATGATTTTATGGCAGAAGTTGCAAAAATATGAAGAAGAAGGGAGTGGAACTGAGGCTTGAGGAAGGACGAAAAAACGAGGAAACCTTGTCTCGGTGGGAAAAGCAAAAGATGGCGAAAGACACTCATATACCGGAGCAAATCCTCGAAAAGATAGAGGATGTAGACAGCTTAAAGAGCGGGAACTGGGTCGCTGAGGAGAGAGATAAAAATGACCAAGAACAGGAGCAGCAGGATCGGAAACAGCGGCGTGAACAGGAACGAAAGCAGCGCAAGGAAAAGAAAACCAAACTACGACAGGAAAATGACGTGATGAAAGACGAAAGTAGCTGCAAGAAAAACGATGTTGTCGGTCATAGGAAAAAGAACGATACCGGACAAGTTGTTTCTGATCCTGCATGGGATGATGATGGTATCTCAAAGCCAAACGAAGCGAGTTCCAATGCGTCATCACCCGAACGTGTAAAGCACAAAATACCCCGACAACGCCCAAGTGGCATTCGAGAATCGATAGAAAAAAAAGTGGCAAGTGTTGAAGATGACCATCCACCAGCGGATGAAAAATCAACCGTCGACGCTGAGCTTGATAGTGATGCTGTAAAAGAAACAGAGCAACAAGTGCGTGAGGACCAGCGAGCTCGAAAAAAGCGTGATGGAAAGAAAAAATCAGTCGCCTCGGCCTTGAGAGCAGCAGTCTCACAATGTGACTCAGAACCAACGAGAGATTCTTCGCCTCGTTCTAGTTGCAGCATGGAAACTAAAGACGGTACAAGAGCGAGAGAGAAGCTACTGCGACACCAAAGACGACGAATAGCAAAACTAGAAGCTGCTTTAACTGCTCAAACGTTGGATGGAAAGGCTGCACAAGTGAAGACGACGCAACCAGTAAACGGCGTGAGGGTTGACAGCGTTGGTTCGAACAGTGGAGAAAGAACATCTTCATTAAATGGACAACCGGTGCATGTACCACCAGTTCTCAGTAATGGAGTGCATCCACCATATCTTTACATGCCCGTAGCGTCACCGTATGGCTACTATTACCCGAGCATTCAACCTCCTTGCATGCCCGTGCCCATATACTACCCTCCAGGTATAATACCGCCAGGATATCAAGCAATGACACCGCCGTCTTCCTTCCATTCATCTGAGGGGACACCAATTCCTTCGGCATTAATTCCGTCGAGTACTGAAGCAACCGCTTATCCTAGTAGCATGGCATCAAGACCAGAATTGAGCAGATGCGACTGCTGTCAAGGCATTGGGGTCGGATTAGTCGAGAAGAATGGCGTCTGTGCGCATTGTAACCGGCTGCGTCTTGCATTTATTGTTGATGCAGCACAGATGCGACTAAGGTGCTCAGTGTGTGGTGGATGGGGGGTTCAACTACTACAAGCCAATGGCATGTGCGAGCACTGCACTCGACAGACTGCACGTAAAGCGCAACGGATACTCGCAGTGGACGCAGTACGTGGTCGAACAAGTGTCGTAAGTACTGTCTGGACAGGGAAAACGTCAGCAGCGAAGAAAGATGATGGACTTGAGGATAGTGATTGGGACGAATCCTCTTCTTCAGGCGGGTGGGATGAATAACTCAGTGACACGCGTTTTTCAAACTGCTACTCCTCAACCAGTAGTAGTAATGTGAACACGGATGCTATTCAAACCATGTGCAAGTTCTCCAGCCTCAAATTTCCGCCTGTTGGTTGTATCTCGCGTCTTCGTAGCAACGGATTGTGGCGATATTTGAGTCGACTGTCCAGAATGCGATTCCAGCGGTCTGTATGGACATAGCGATTATCGTTCCATGACATGGAGCTCCCGTGGCAAATGCTCAAGCCTCTCTATATTTAGCATTAAACTCGCGCACATTTTGATTCAAGTGCAGCAATCCAAATTGTACAGAAGCACAGCGACTATGCTGAAACGGACGGTTGGCGTTTAAGCACAGCCTGGTCAAGCTTAAACTCACCAAACTGTCGCGTCAATCTTCGCAAATAAATCTCCAAGAGACTGTGGACATCACGCATCACAAGTTCAAGGACGACTTCATCCAGAAACATTGCTACATGGTTTAACGAGCACGCTACCGTTAGAGACCATTTTCTTTTTTCATCACGATACAAGTACCAAGATGTTCTAGCTTCTTCCGAGTCACTCCATCCACTTCCGTCGTTGGTTTCGAATCATTGACTGGTTCTTGCGAGCCATCAGCCTCTGCCCGTAATCCAAGAAGAGTTTCTGTCGACAAGAAATCATTCATTGGGCGGAATGAGCTTCAGAAGGAACGACTATAGAGCTATGAACGTGTACAATCTTACCAATGTTCCGTGTCGAATTGAAAAACATACAGAGCACGGCCGCATACTCGTCGAGTTCAGCCATTGTCCTAGCAAAGACACACGCTCTTGAGTGCATGAAAAGTGACGCCATTATGAGTTTCAATACGTACACTGAAATGAACGGAGCCGCCCCAACGCGTTCAACTGCAGCAATAGCTTGCTTCTTGACCATCCGTCCAAATCCATAGGCCAAGTTTGTCAGCTTGCCAATACTGGACGATTGCGTATCCGTTGATCCGTCGTCATTCTGCTGAAGGTCAATGAATCACTTACTTCATTCATTAAGTAGCCGAGATAGAACCCATGTACGTACCCCATTGCTGCTGCTACCTTTACGCATCATTTGATTACTCTTCTCTGGCGATAGAAAAGGGAACGATCTGCTCATTTGATCAGATCGTTCCCTTTTCTATCGCGCATAGTCCAGTAAGACGTCCAATTCTTTAAGAAAAGCAGCTTTGGCCGTGTCCGACGATAAAGGGAATGCATGCTGAAAAGTAACAGGTTAGCTGTAAGTTAGACAAACAGCTTGTTTTAGCGCAAACAGCTTGTTTTATTTAGCACGTACACTGGTCTTTTCAAGTCCCTGTTTTAATTGATGAAAGACCTCAACTTTGAGAGGAATGCCAGCCAACTTGACTCGATCTTGGTGCCAAATTTCTTTGGGAACAAACAGCTTTGACGAGAAGAGAGCTCCCACTTGAATGGACCTTTCAATGAGTTGTTGCATCAGGTGGAAGCAGCCGAAAGGTTTCGGTATCGTTACTTTATGATAGCGCGTCTGCAATTAAAATAAGATTAAAATATGCTTTATAAGGTTAGCTAAAGTTTCAACATTGTTGACAAACGAACGTTCATTCCAAGGTGGGGCACGCTCCGCATCTCTTTGATACGCAGCATCGTGGTGTGGGGACAGTAGACTGTCTTTCTACAGGTGGACGCAGAATGGTCGACTGCTGCAGCACCGGACGAGAGAATATCCACTTCCTCGTCTTCTCATCAACATCAACATCATTGGCAACCTGGGCGCTTTGTCAGCTCGAAGATCTCCATCTACAAAATAGTGAATTTATATATTATAAATATAAAATAAAATTCTTAAAAGGTTAACGTTACAATTACGGTTGCGCAACTTTAACATCATTGGCGCTCAACTACAAATAGAATAAGTAAGGTATTAAGTCGAAGCAACTTTATTATCATTATTCATAAGTATCAATTCGATATTAGCTATCCAGTATACCGGTACTTAAGTAACCAGATATCGATATTATTACCTTGACGGGTTTTGACTACCTAACGTTATTTTTAGAATATCAGGTACCGGTAGTCGTTTTAACAATCGCTAATATCTTGTCGCAGGGCGCATCGGAGCAGTCCAAGCACTTGCAGCCAGTCGTCCCGCTCAAGGTCATTTTCCACGAGGCCCCAGTAGTCTAATACGGTCCCAAATCCATGAGAAGGCAGGAATGGGTCCCACATATTCCTAATCCGTGCGTGAACAGGTTGTGAAAATGTTGTCATAGTCTTTAGCTTTGAAGAACCCGTGAGATTAGTTTCCAAGCGTTCAAAGGTGGTCCCGGTTTCCGAACGCCACGTGATACCCATTTATTGAAATGATGTGTCAGCGTTACCATTTCGCGACAACAAGGACGCAGTTGCAGCCTCGAATTCTCGTTTCGATGTAGCGTTCAGCAAGAATTAAGAGTCTTGCATTCGAAACGACTCTATCACAAACAAAAGCACGTTAAGCAGCTGCTCACGCCCAATTTTTTAATGGTAAACGTTAAGGGGCCAAGTTTCAGTGCACGTGGATAAAGCGAATAAACACTGAAAAGTTGGAAGGACGCTCGACGAATTTGCCCATGGCATGCATGAAGAAATTGGACCCCCGGTCTGAGTATCACAGGCGCATTTAAGACTGGGTTTAGTGCAATGAGCCCTACTACAGTTGGCTTCACATCTGCCAGCACTTACGTCATGATAAAGAAAATAGGGCGAGAAAATCCAGTGTGGAGTGAAGTGAAAAATGGAACGTTTTCTTAAGCATTAACCATTTGCATCTTTGTTTGCTGTAGCTTTCGAGTCATTATAGCTCTCGGCGCCATCGATTGAGGTTCAACAGCGACACCTGACTGATAGATTTGACTACGAGAAACAAATTGCAGCATATTCCACGCCACGAGATTTATCCAGCATGCTTCTAGCAATTGGACAAACATGGCGAGTAGCAACGTGGACAATGTTGCCCAAAATACATCCACCTTTCTTTTGCATCAACTTGCAGGTCACCCGCGGCATACTCGCTCACGAAAAAACATCAAGACAAGAAAACCGCATTATATTTATATAAAAGCTGCTAGAGACGATTCGCAACTTCTTCGATGAGGAAGTGCACGAACAGCCAAACAAAAAAAGAAAATTAACGTAAAGCTTTGTCGACGATCGATGCATTCTTGTGTGGTTGAAGTTGTAGGTATCCATTCAACGAGTCTTCATTTTCGCTGGCTATCTAGGGGTTTCTGGCAGCTGTAGTTTTCTTGATTATTTTTTAGGGCCTGTATGGTTACGGTAAAAATAAGTTCGGTAGTCTGTGACGGTCATATTTTTTTTTAATAAAATATAAAAATTTATTAACAAGTTCGGTAGTCTGTGACGGTCATATTTTTTTATATTTTTAATAAAATTTTTTTAATAAAATATAAAAAAAATATGACCGTCACAGACTACCAAACTTGTTTTTACCGTACAAAAAGACCCTAAAAATGATCAAGAAAACCACAGTCTGATCTAGCTGTCGTAAACCCTAGATAGCCAGCGAAAATGAAGACTCGTCGAATGGATACCTACTGCTTCAACTACACAAGAATGCAGCGATAGTCGACAAAGCTTTACGCTAATTTTCTTTTTTTGTTTGGCTGTTCGTGCACTTCCTCATCCAAGTAGTTGCGAATCGTCTCTAGCAGCTTATCCACGGCTATATCTGTCATAGTTGAGTCCTTGTCTTGTGGTATCAGAGACTCTGTCACATCTTTGTCGACATTATGTTCCGTCACAGCTTGTAATAGATCATCAGAAAACGGCAACTCTATTGTTTCAAAGTATTCGCTCCCAAATGCCATTTTAGCAGCATCCGCGAGGTCTAGTTTAAGTTCATTCTGTTAGTGTAAAAGCCAGAACATCTTCCCAAAAACCTTTTCAGCTTCGACATGAAATTTGTTGAGCCTCGCTGTCCATTTCTTGGCTTCCTCGTAATTAATGATTTCAATGTTCGCCGCCTTAAGAAAAGGTTTCGTGCGCAACCTGCTGTAGCCAGTACTACTTCCAGCTATTTTAAAATATACTTTTCCAAGAACCATCCACCCGAGATTGTTACGGCTGAAATCTCTCTCAAACTCAGACTCTAAGGCTTCCGTGACGAATACGACACCACCGATGTTGATTCCTAATTTTTCCATCTGTGTAGCAAGTACTTTGTTGCGTTCTTGAATTTCAGAAACGTCCATCATGGTTGACTTATCGGCGGTCTCTACTGATGACGTGAACGATTCGATAGCGAAAGGTTCCCGAACAGTCGGCACTTTAGATTCCCTTGAGTCCTTGTTTTGCCCAAACACAAACTCCACAAGATCTTTGTCGACATTATGTTCGTACAAAGCTTGTAATATCTCATCAGAGTTCACCAACTTTCTTGTTCCCAAGTATTCGCTCCCAAAAGCCATTTTAGCAGCATCCGCGAGGTCTAGATTAAGTTTATTCTGATGTTGTAAAAGCCAGAGCATCTTCCCAAAAACTTTTTCAGCTCTGACACGAAAATTGTTGAACTTCGCTGTCCATTTCTTGATTTCCTCGTAATTAATGATTTCAATGTTCAGCTCTTTGAACAGTTCTTTTGAGGGCAACCCCCTGTAACCAGTACTACTCCCAGCTTTTGCAAAATATACTTTCCCAAGAACCATCCACCCGAGATTGTTACGGCTGAAATCTCTCTCAAACTCAGACTCTAAGGCTTCCGTGACGAATACGACACCACCGATGTCGATTCCTAATATTTCCATCCATGTAGCAAGTACTTTGTTGCGTTCTTGAATTTCAGATACGTCCATCATGGTTGGCTTATCGGGCGTCTTTACTGATGACGTGAACGATTCAATAGCGAAAGATCCTCGAACAATCGGCGCTTTACGTTTCCTTGAGTCCTCGTCTTGCCGTAAAATAGACTCCACAAGATCTTTGTCGACATCACGTTCGTCCAAAGCTTCTAATATATTATCAGAGCTCGGCAACTTTTTTATTTTCAAGTATTCGCTCCCAAAAGCCATTTTAGCAGCATCCGCGAGATGTAGATTGAGTTCATTCCGATGTTGTAAAAGCCAGAGCATCTTCCCAAAGACTACTTTAGCTCGAACTTTTAAATTCGTGAGCCTCAGTGTCCATTTCTTGATTTCCTTGATATTAGTGATTTCCATGTTCAGCTCTTGAAACAGTTGTTTTGAGGTCAAAACTCTGTGACCAGTACTACTCTCGTCTTTCTCAAAATATACTTTCCCGAGAACCATCCACTCGAGATTGTTAAGGCTGAAGCCCTTAATAGCAGACTTTAACACTTTCGTGACGAGTACGACACCATCGATGTCGATTCCTAATGTTTCCATCCGTGTAGCAAGAACTTTGTTGCGTTCTTTAATATGTGGCACATCCATCATGTTTACTTCATGTATTTCGAGTGCTTTGTTTCTTTCTTTCATTTGCGGCACATCAACCATGTTCACTGCATGTATAGTACCAGGTACAGACTCATCAGCGGCCTTTACTGACGATATGAGCCAATCGAAAGCGAAAGTTTCTCGCTCTTCATGCGGCGCTTCATCGTTCCGCTCAACAGTTTGAGTACTATAAGCCACAGCAAACCCCGAGGTCTTACCTATGGAACGGATCGACTCAGCGCTACAGCATGCCAACACAATCACTACAGTAAGGAACGAGAGAACGAACTTGTTCATGGGGAGAATATCTTCAATATATATTGTGTGGTCACGGGGAGGGTGTGCACTATTGGTACCGGTAATACCACCGGTATATAATGATACTGATACTTACCGCCCAGAGTAAACATGGCACCGGTATCTATCGCTGAAAAAAAACTATTCCCCCCACCGTAATTACCGGTATTCTGTGTGAAAAATAATCAGACTAATCTACTGTAAAGAGGAATCATACAATAGTGGTTCTCAAGGTTTGAAGGCAGGTAGGCAAAACTAGCCTATCAGCGCGGTTAGAATTGCTGAAGAGAATGGATACCGAAGTTTTGTACGTGATACGGAAAGATCTGAAAGCGAGTGAATCCATGTGGATAAGTGATATTTGTCTAAGTCTTAGTGTTAAGGCAAGGTTGACGGTCCAGGTCTGCAAGATCAATTATGTCAAGTACACCTTTTTTCAGTCATTTGCACCAAAGCCGCAATCATTTGCACCTCGCCTCAATGAATTGCACCGTCGACTCTTAAATTCTTATATTTCGTTATTTATCGTATTTGAGAGGTTATATCATAGTATTATTATGGGTCTTTAACTTTGTCTTTTTATATACGTCAATCGCGCGAGTGAAGTGTCTTCGATACTAATCACAGGGCTTTCTGTCTTACTCCGTGTCGCGATGATCAAGCTCATAAGGAATGTCTAAACGCATCAAGCTATACTCGCTACTGGGTTTGTCCCGACATTACATAGGTTTCTAACAGTTCCTGAGCTTGACGTGCAGCAGCAAGCAGCGGCTACAATAAAGTCGCTGACGTCAAAGCGCGAAACTCAAGCCACACTCGCTGAAGATGAAGGCACGATAGTAGCGTTTATATCGCTCTTACAAGAAGTAGATCCGGTGCTCCAGACTATGTGCTGCATGTCTAAGGCACCTGGCCTTCTATGCTCCAATCTAGACACAATTTGTGCACCAAGGTGGTCTTCGCCCACATGTTCGTTGTTTATGCTGTCCAAGACGATGACCTACGACTTGAATGTGCTCGAGCAATGGCTATACTAAGTGAGGACAGTTTAAATCAGGTGAAGTTGGTGCGTGAAGGTGCTTTACTGCTCTTTAGCGCTTACCAAGGCCGATAATCATCAGGAGATTGCACGATACAAAAGCCGTGCGTTTGAACTTGTCAAGCCATCCAGAAAACCACCTGGGGGTCTTTTCAATCCCAACGTTCCATGCAGTGTTGAGAGTCAAGAAGAAAGGTGTCGTCGACGGAATGCTGCCATGTGTCTAGGAAATTTGGCTATCATATCGCACAATCAGCTTCAAATCGCGGAATCAAGTGGGCATTTGCTAATCTTTCTCCACGAGGCAGGCTAAAGCTCAAACGTTCTATCGACTATGTATGCACAAAGATAGTTAGCGACGTATTGTAGATATGGGCGCTGTCCCGCTTTCGTTGCTCTGCTAGGAGAAACTGAAGACTAAACGACGCAACGCTATGCTGATACCTTTCGCCGGGTCTTCCGACCTTGAATGCTCTCGATATACCTGTATGGTAATCGCAAATTTATCCACCCATCGCAAGAATCGCTTGCTTGTTGTGGAACGCCACGCGCTACATCCGTTGCATACCTTGTGTTTGTCGTCAAATCTCGCGTGTCAACGTATGTAGTGCAGCCTTTGCGCTCTACAATTTATCATGTGCACAAGCCAATCAGCTCCAGATCGTCGAGACTGGCGTTCATTCAACGCTTGTTCATCTTGCTGGAGCACAAGACGACGACTGCAAGGGCTCTGACATCATGACATTAGGCAATTTAGCAGCATACAATGCAAAAGGCTGGCTGTCGCTAAAGAAGAAGGTCTGCAAGCTCTGATACTAGCAGCAAATGATGGAATTGAACCCAGTGCTAGCTCATGGCGGACTCGTTTCACTTCTTGCTCTAACAGAGGATGTAGAAAGCCAAACGTTTGCCATCATGGTGTGGTGGAGCCGATTTCCAAATCCATGACCGAAGTCTTGGGTGGAATCCGGATACCCACTGGCCCGGACGACCAACTATCGGAGGGGGTACTCCGTCGATCCTGATCAGCATCAGAATCAGATGAATCACCATTGTGGTGACTGATCTGATCCTCCCGGTCATCTGGCCGGTCTTCATGCGCGTCAGGATCTATGTTTTTCTTCATCTCACCTTGTGTACCCGTTGATCAGGGGTGGTTACACTCACTTAGGTGGACTCGGTGACGAAAACGATGATCTTGATCAGGTCGGAGGGGATGACCTTCTCGAGACGGGGGGTGTCCTCGGGTGGAAATTTTCACCGGAGAACGGGTTGGGGTCGACACTTAATCAGTATCTAGGCACTGATCAGGAAAGTTCGTCTGATCAGGCCAGCCAATGAGAGAGATATATAACGAAACCAAGAAAACGCGATCAAACCACGATCTTCCACAGTAATCCACAAACGTTATCTCCACAAAACCTTTACCAATATTATTGACGTGTTCCAAACACGTGTGCGTTGAGGGTGAGGTTCGATCACCTAAACAAACCCGTCGGGGGTCTTCCGGTAAGCCAAAATGCGTCTAAGCGCGTCTTAACCGGGAATTAGTTGAGCAAGAGGGGACTTATCAACCCTGTGCTCCCAATGACCGCAACTCGTGGCGGAGCGACTCTTTGCTTACGGGAAAAATCAAAACCTGTTATTTTATATGCAATGTCCTATACCTAGTGTACCACACACCAACTCATGCCTGATCTATACGTCGAACCTATTTACTTCGTCGCACGGTTGCATAGCACCACCTTGCCCATCCTAGCTGCACCTTCAAGCTAATCTGTACCACTTCTGCCCTGATCACGACCCGACTCCTGTAAAGATCTTCAACACATCCCGATCTTCGATAAACGACTTGGAAACCACTTGAGATCTGCCCTTCTGATACTTGTTCACTTCATATCCAGCTCGACTTGACTAAGAACTTCAACTGCTTTCGCTTCTGGACGTTGATCAGAGGCTGATCAGCCCCGATCACGATCGGCGTAGTGATCAGCCGAGTGATCAGGCAGTGATCAGGGCGATCAGCCCTTGATCACCTCGGGAACTCTCTGGGTCACCATCACCACGACTTCATTCATCTGCTCAGCCATACTTCCGACCTTCATACCCCGTCAGGGCAACCATATCACACTGATCTCGGCTGATCGGGCCTAATCGGGCCTTGTCACGTCATCCTCGGATAAATCCATCGGTCATCACCGCTCACACAACTCGCTATTCCATATGCCCCATCTCATTCCACATCTGATCTTCATATCTTGCCGATCGGGCCGAAACTTCGTGTCATAATCCCCTTCAACAACTACACAGTTCGTAGATCGGCTAGATGACTGTCCCTGACACGTCATGTCACCAATTGCTGTATTTCCCACTCGTTGTACATCCACGGGAACTCCACTTAGTAATTGTGATCATGATCATGATCGTGATCTCCACCATTCCATCAGTGTCTGGGACCGGGCGTAATGACAGTACTTGGCTGATTTCTTCACATCGCGAATACCCGTTGTCCGCCACCTTTTCATCGTAAATGCGATCGGCCTTTCCCACCCATCAACCGTCTTATGTTGATGGGTGTTCCATCGTCACCAATCAACGGCCATGTGTGGTCCACTTCATTCTCAACATTTTCTGATCGCTTTACCACAGCCGCCCCTGAGACTAACTGCAGCCGCGCAACGACTGCAGTTCGACTCATTCACTTCCGAATTTCCTCTTTGGCGATCACCATGGCTGACTCGAGCCGATCTTCTCTTCCTTCTTCGTCATCTTCGGCTGCCCGTCCCATCACTGCCTCGCCTTCCGTTTCCAGTTCGACTGATCCCGCGACCGCCCCGATCGCTACTTCGGCACCGATCACGACCAGTCATCCGTCCTACGACGACCATGACCTCATATCGCCCGCCTTGGAATCTTCCCGCTCGGCCATCTTCAGATCGCCCCGTCCGTTACTTGGAACAGCTCGCCCGTCTAGTGGATGGATCGGGTCCACTCACGTTGGGGTCTATGGAAGCTTGCCGACTACGGTCTGAACTCCGAAGTGCAATTCCCGAGTTGGTTTCTCTATATGATACCAATCGGGCACTTAACGCCGAGTTATCCGACCGTCGGATCGTTGCCGATACCTTGGAACATGATTCTGCCGATCTGGCTAGCCAGCTGTCGGCTCTTCGGCTAGATCGCGACCGGCTTGACCAAGACTTGCAAGACATGACTGATCGTGTTCAGAGTTTGACGATGGAGCGTGATCAGCTATCAGCTGACCTCGCTACTCTGCGCCTCTCCAGGCCTTCGGACACCGTCGCCTCTCTACAGTCGTTGATCGGTTCGCTGACTATTACCATCCGCGATCAAGGTATGTTTATCCCATTTGTGCTGGAGCCGATTTCCAAATCCATGACCGAAGTCTTGGGCGTAATCCGGATACCCACTGGCCCGGACGACCAACTATCGGAGGGGGTACTCCGTCGATCCTGATCAGCATCAGAATAAGATGAATCACCATTGTGGTGACTGATCTGATCCTCCCGGTCATCTGGCCGGTCTTCATGCGCGTCAGGATCTATGTTTATCTTCATCTCACCTTGTGTACCCGTTGATCGGGGGTGGTTACACTCACTTAGGTGGACTCAGTGACGAAAACGATGATCTTGATCAGGTCGGAGGGGATGACCTTCTCGAGACGGGGGGTGTCCTCGGGTGGAAATCTTCACCGGAGAACGGGTTGGGGTCGATACTTAATCAGTATCTAGGCACTGATCGGGAAAGTTCGTCCGATCAGGCCAGCCAATGAGAGAGAGATAATAAGAAACCAAGAAAACGCGATCAAACCACGATCTTCCACAGTAATCCACAAACGTTATCTCCACAAAACCTTTTCCAGTATTATTAACGTGTTCCAAACACGTGCGCGTTGAGGGTGAGGTTTGATCACCTGAAACAAACCCGTCGGGGGTCTTCCGGTAAGCCAAAATGCGTCTAAGCGTACTTCGAACCTATTTACTTCGTCGCACGGTTGCGTAGCACCACCTTGCCCATCCTGGCTGCACCTTCAAGCTGATCTGTACCACTTCTGCCCTGATCACGACCCGACTCTTCGAAAGATCTTCAACCCGTCCCGATCTTCGACAAACGACCTTGAAACCACTTGGGATCTGCTCTTCTAACACTTGTCCACTTCATATTCCGCCCGACTGAACCGAGAACTTTACTTGCCTTTGCATCTGAACGCTGATCAGAGGCTGATCAGCCCTGATCACGATCGGCATAGTGATCAACCGAGTGATCAGGTGGTGATCAGGCCGATCAGCCCTTGATCACCTCGGGAACGCTCTGGGTCGTCATCATCACGACTCAATTCATCTTCTAAGCCATACTTCCGACCTTTATACCCCGTCAGGACAACCATATAACACCGATCTCGGCTGATCAGGCCTGATCAAGCCTTGCCACGTCATCTTCGGTCAAACCATAGGTTATCATCACTCACACAACCTGTCACTCCACATGCCCGACTTCATTCCACATCTAATCTTCATTGCTCGGGCACCATAAGCTGATCAGGCCGTAACTTCGTGTCATGATCAACTTCAACCACTATACCATTCATAGATCGGCTGGACGCCTGCCCTTGACACGTCATGTCAACAGTTACTCTTCTCCTATTACATCCACGGGAATTCCACTTAGTAACTGTAATAACGATCGTGATCGTGATCTCCATCGTTCCATCAGGTGTCTGGGACTGGGCTTAACGACAGTACTTGGCTGATTTCTTCACATCGTGAATACCCGTTGTCCGCCACCTTTTCCTCTTAACTGTGATCAACCTTTTCCTACCCATCACCCGTCATATGTTGATGGGTGTTCTATCGTCACCAATCAACGGCCGCGTGTGGTCCACTTCAGTCTCAATATTTTCCGATCGCTTTACCACACATTCACTTCTTCTGCGATCTGTATATGACTTTCCATGTTTATTTCCAGATGAACGTATCGAGGCAATGAAGAGCTCGATGGTCGAGATGGTGGATCACCTACAACGGCTCGATGATCACCGTCTCGACCGTGATCAGCTGCTTCGCGACAAGATCCGCACTGCCGAGGACGTAGAGCGTCGGGAAGTCGAGGTTCGCTACTCGGATGAGCAGGTCCAGCTCCTGGTCAAGCAACTTTCCGATTCTCGCATCGGCCGCGCCGACATACAGAAAAGGTTGTGCGAGAGTCGGAAAGCGGCTGAAGATTGCCGGCGCGAGCTTAATCTTGCTCGGGTTAAACTTGAAACCCTAGAGCTCGATGATCGCGCCTGGCTTCAGCATAACGCCGACCTGAAAAACCTCGCGGTGCAGACTATGGAGAGGTGGACCAAACCGAACACCGGTTCGGGGTCAGTTCGGACGGCCTTACAACGGCTTCCTGGGCTGATCGGCTCTTTTACTTCGTCTGGAACACCGCCACAGTCTCCGGAGTCTGCCCCGCCTTCACCCGCGTCCTCCGTCGCTTCCTTGCCTGTCCATAGTGCTGATCAGCCCGTGATCAGCACTGCAGCGGCTTCCGCGTCTATTCAATCTCGTTCACCGGCGACTCCGAGATCAGCGCCTTCGGTCTTGAGTTCTGGGAAGCGTAAGCAGACCAGTTCGTCGAAGAAGAAGGTGATTCCCGCCAAGCGATCACGTCTTGCGATTGACTCGGACGACGAATCGACTGATCTGGACGAGAGGACGTTGTCTGTTCTGGCCCGATCGCGCAGCACTGATCGCCGTACTCAATCACCAAGCCATTCAGGCGTAAATTCGTTGGCCCAGGCCGTTACTTTGCTGGAGTCAGATGACGAAGATGACGATGATCTTGAGGAGGAACAACCGGCTCAAGCTGATCCCAACATTCCTCCAGCGGCCACTAGGGCAGCGATCGCCCCGCCGCTCAATTTCACGGGCGTTTTCATCCCGGCGAAACAATCGTCGATCGGGGAGGATGATTACAGTTATAATCCGAACCAAAGGTTCATGGATCTGTACGTCGTCATGCAGGGCAAGCCGACTTCTGCTCACATGGCAACACGGAAACCTTGGGGTGCTGATCAGGTATGGGATCTGACGCCTCGGGTTCTTGAAGTGAGGCAGAAACTCGTCCCTCGCTTGTGGTCTCGCCCGCCAGGCTGGATCTTTCCGACAAGATCGCCGGCGCCCAAAGACAAGCAGTGGCAACCGAAGGTGCTGACCAGAGGCGCTATTGAGCTTCTGATCGATTCAGCACCTTGGGATGTCCTCCTGACACCTATGCCCGGGCTGACGTTTCCTGATCACCCTTGGTTTGTCGAGCTGCAGGGACGCTTGGCTTTGTATTACCAGGAACACGTGCAAGCCATATGGGAGGCGACTCACCATTTCCCGATCACGGCGACGATGCGCAAGGACGCGTGGATCGAGCATTACCATCATGCTCGCAAGCGTCGACGCACCAAAGCCGGGGCTGCTTGGGCCGCGATCTGCGATTATATCGTCGACGGGATTCAGCACGGCGAGTGTGATCTGGACGTTTTCCTGTTTCCTGGCGTGCTGCATTTACCGGTTCGTCGAGCGGGATCGCGAGGACTCAAGGCTGACGGCGGGGATTGGTATCCCGGTTATGGGCATATAACTCCGGTCGCCACGCTGCGTGATTGCCTGCTCTGGACCGATCAGCAGGAGCCTTGGCGAAACCAGTTCCGATCAAGCCCCATGGATCATCCAGGGTTCACGGTTTCCCGCCTGCGCACTAAGTATGGCCTGTGATCGTCGTGATAACCAACTTCTATTTCGTTTTCCATAATCACTAATATATCACGACAGTTCTTGATGATTTTCGCGTTCCACATTCATATTTCTTGTTCATGTCTCATTATCGTTTCCATCTTGTATGTCGATCGCTCTCATGTATACAGATATAGTTCTTGAGTAATATATATATATATATGTATATGTATTCGTTTACTCCAAACCAGCTCAACCACCCTGATCTCCACTTGCTCGACCATTACACTTGGCTGATCTGTCACAATGTGTCAACCCAGGCTATTAAGACTCCTGGTTGCCCTCTTCGTGGGTTTGCATCACTCCAAATCGATTTCGTCTCACCCGATCACGTTCAAATTCTCTTAGTAGAGCTCCATAGTTCAGATCACGTTCATCTACCCACTCGGGATCGTCATAACCCTTCCACCGAACCAAGTAATCACGATGGGTCCGGCCAAATCGGGTCCTCTTGCCTGATCGGGTATCCAAAACCTTCTCCACTTCAAATTCGTTCTGGTCCAACGTCCTTTCCCAACTGTCTTCGGGTAAGAGAGCTTCGTCAAAGTCAAACCTTGGCTGATCATCGCATGACAGCCTGGTTTTGGGCCGATCGGGGTATTCTCGAACCAGTTTCAGCTTCGACAAATGGACGATCGGGAAAATTCCGTAATCGGTACCAGCAGTAATCAACCGGGCGGCATGATCACCGATCAGTTCGGCTATACGGAACGGTCCATGCCACAGATGTGCTAACTTCTTGGCATATCCTTCTTTCACGCGATCCAAGTAAAGCCAAACCCTTGATCCCGGCTCGATATTGTGCGAATCGGCCTGATCATTGTTCCGATCAGCTCTTTCTTGGATGGCCCTCCGTAATCGCTCGTTGACTTGCTCCCGCGCATGTTGTAGTGACGCTGGAGTCCCATACGCCATCGACGAGCTTCGCGATCTCGACCTCGGGTGCATCCAACAGGGATCACCGACTCGATGGTAGATCGGGGGTCCCAACCATACGCCAGGTAGAAAGGAGTGTCTCCCCTGATCCGATCGAAAGAGGAATTCAACGCAAACACCAGTCTCTCCGCATATTCATCCCAATCTTGTTGCGCGGAGTCCGCGACATACATCTTGATAGCTCTAGTTAACGTCTGTACCATCCGTTCGGCTTTACCATTCGCCTGTGGGCGATACGCCATGGTCGCGCTCTGTTTCTGGCCAAGCATCTGATTAAATGATCGGAACACTTCGGCCATGAAACCCGGTTCGCGATCATGCCTGATCACTTCACTGGCTCCAAATCGCCGAAAAACACATTCTTCATAACTGCAAGCGACTTGTTGGGCTGTTCGGGTAGATCCCGCTTTCGCGATCACCAATCCCGTGAACAGATCAGTCCAGATCAGCAACTCTGTATTGCCCTTGAACGATTTTGGCAGGGACGGTATGTGATCCATCGCTATCACTTGGAAAGGGTAGGTCGCCTGGATATTTCCAGGTGATCTTCCCCGGATGTTTGGCATACCTTTTCCAGTTTCGCAATCCGTACATGTCCCAACAAACTTTTGTATACTTCGATATAAGCCTCTCCAATGAAAATGTTTACGGATCCTGTGATACGTTCGACCTACGCCCTGGTGGCCACCCTCCAAACTGACGTGATAATGGTGTAAGATATCAGCTTGTAAAGTCTCCGGGATCACGAGCCTTGCCGATCGGTCCAGATCTGCATCGGCCTGATCAGCTTGAACATAGTAAAACAATAGATCATTTTCGTCGATCTCGTAGTTGGACGCGATCTTGGCACAATCTTTTGCTTCACTCTGACTCAACTTCTCCAGATCACCCTTTAGAAACGCCTTCAAATCAACAATCCATTTTTCCTCGTCTTGAGCCTTGAGAATTCTTTCGATCCGCATCTCTTGTACTATTTCTTCTGTCAGGCTTTCTCGAGAGAGTGATCTGTTGGGTGGTGATCTGGTTCGTGATCTCGTCGTAATCAAAATCTGGGCTACTTCCTTTTCATCTTCCACACGGATCAGCTCAGGCAGCCTATTGACCTCCATCAGTTCTTCCAGCAACGCTTGATCAGTAATTATTGATCCGGCCTGATCACGCATAGCCATGGTGGCGAGGTGATCTGCACTCCGATTCCAATCACGTTTCACACGCAAAAGAACATGTCTTGGCCACCCACGTAAAGCTTTCATAACGCGATCATTCAATAGCTTCAAACGCGGCGCTTTACAGTCGATCTCTCCAGTGATCTGCCGGATTACCAGGTTTGAATCTCCGCATATGATTACTCTTCCGATCTTTTGCTCTTGCAAGAGATCCAAACCTAGCAGCAGACCACGATATTCAGCCTCATTGACCGTGATACCTGGAGTATAATCTGAACCGGCCGATATAACAGTCCATTCAGGCAGTTTCCATAACAACGCGCTATACGCCCCTACGCCTTTCTTCACACTCGCTGATCCGTCGAAACTTACAACGATCAGATTTTCCTCCGAGCCGACGATCGGTGGGGGTATAGTGATCGATTCACGTGGTTGCTTCCGAGGAGCGACCTCGATCAGGGCTTCATCGACTTCTGATCGGGGCGTGATGCTGGCTGCCAGCGTCCCAAGAATTTCTTCTTCGCCCTTGGTGCACTTAATGATCTCCAAAGTCCACTGAGATAACACCGCTGCCCATCGCCCCAGTCTTCCATCTAAACCACTCGCGGACAGTAACCACGCCAAACTAGATCGCCTGGATAATACCTTAATTGATCTAGTTACCAGCATAGAGTAGCAAACATCCAATACACGTAATAATGCTAGCACCTCCTTATCCACAATACCATAGTTGACTTCATTCGGTTTTAATGTTCGGCTTGTGAACGTCACTGGGCAATAGACTCCATCGTGATCTTGGAGCAGTGCGGCTGATATTGCCCATTTAGTGGGATATAAGATCACCACGGGAATCTTCTCCGGATCGAAGTGTTTCAGTATCGGCGTCGAGATCATCTTCGC
>MIQA02006399.1:0-28669 GCA_001887855.2 Sclerospora graminicola
CACCTATGGTCGAGAAGCCGGAATATTCTACGCCGACCAAGCTGCTGATCAGGAGACCACCGATCGAAGCGATAGGGGAAAGCCGGGTCAAAAAAGGTCCACAAATATTGAATATTATTAGACCCAGCTCACCAAAGACAGCGGATCCAGAAAGCGGAAATGACGGTGAGGAGTTCAGGAACGATCATGGGAATAAAAAGAAGGATGAAGCTGCCGCAGTTGTTACGGATGAAGGTAAACCCGAAGTAGATCACCAGTTGGATGACTTACAAGGGGCGACTCAAGATGATGCTGATCAAGAAGAGGTAGATCAGGTAGATGAACAAGTATGTATACACGAAGGTGGTGATCAGTACATTGAAGGTATTGAGAAGCAGATGGCTGTTTTGCCGGAGGTATCGCCCAATATGCCAGAAGTCACCATGGAAGATCTACAGGTCGGTGATCCCGAAGTGAACACTCCCGAGCAGATCGATCAGCTAAAGAAGATCATCTGGAAAAGGCGCCACTTACTGATGGGTAAAGATAACGCCCTACCCCCAGCCGCATTCGGAGCTGTTTGTGATATAGACGTGGGAAATGTGAGGCCAATCGCTCAACGTTGTCGTAAAGTTGCACCTCAATACCGGGAAAAGTTATCCGATTTGATCAAGGGCTTGTTGAGTACAAAAATCATCCGACCGTCAACATCGCAGTGGACATCACCGATCGTGATTGTGATAAAGAAAAACGGGGTCAATATTCGATTGTGTATCGACTATAGAATGGTGAATCGCCTCACGAAGTTGATGGTCTACCCGATGACCCTGATCAACGATTTACTAGAAGATCTGGATAAAGTTTTATGGTTTTGTTCGCTGGATATGGCTAGTGGTTTCTGGGTGGTTTCGATGACTGATCGCGCTCGAGAGATCTCGGCTTTCGTTACACCTTTCGGACTTTTGAATGGAATCGGATGCCGTTTGGATTAAAGAATGCCCCACAGATCTGTCAGAGATTGATCGACAATGCTCTCTATGGATATTTCCAGATCAGTGCTGATCGGGAAGCCACCGATCTACATGATGTGTTTACGGAGGGTGAACCGGACCAAGATCAGGGCCGATCAGTGTTGGGAAGGCGATCATACATAGATGACATCTTGGTCACAGCAACATCATGGGATATGCTATGCGATAAGGTCGAACGACTCCTGAACACCTGCGAGCGCTGGAATTTATCGATCAGTGTAGTCAAGAGTTTCTGGGGCCAATCCAAGGTCGCTTACCTCGGCCATAACGTATCGATCCAAGGTTTGGAAGCAAACCCGAAAGATCTGGCCGCTCTCAGCAACCTACCTTTTCCCCGATCACTGAAGGCCATGTAATCGTTTCTCGGATCTCTGAATTATTATAGCCGGTTTATCGAAGACTTCTCAATTTATGCCGCTATACTATATGAACTGAAGGAAGTGGATTATCATGGGCTACGAGAACGCGATCGAGTGGGAAGATCATTATGTGAGGCCGATCGCGAGATTGAAGTTACTGAAACGGATCTCATGACTGGATCACTGATCGATCGAACTCCGCCAGGGTCAGAGGACCATATGAGCGAGCTATGGTAGCCTTCAGTATGTTGAAGGCGAAGATGATCTCGACGCCGATACTGAAACATTTCGATCCGGAGAAGATTCCTGTGGTGATTCTATACGCTAGTAAATGGGCAATATCAGCCGCACTGGTCCAAGATCACGACGGAATTTATTGCCCGGTGACGTTCACAAGCCGAACATTAAAACCGAACGAAGTTAACTATGGTATTGTGGATAAAGAAGTGCTAGCATTATTACGTGTATTGGATGTTTGTTACTCTATGCTGGTAACTAGATCGATTAAGGTATTGTCCAGGCGATCTAGTTTGGCTTGGTTACTGTCAGCGAATGGTTTAGACGGGAGACTGGGGCGATGGGCAGCGTTGTTATCTCAGTGGACCTTGGAGATCATCAAGTGCACCAAGGGCGAAGAAGAAATTCTTGGAACACTAGCAGCCAGCATCACGCCCCGATCAGAAGTCGATGAAGCCCTGATCGAGGTCGCTCCTCGGAAGCAACCACGAGAATCGATCACTATACCCCCACCGATCGTCGGCTCGGAGGAAAATCTGATCGTTGTAAGTTTCGACGGATCAGCGAGTGTGAAGAAAGGCGTGGGGGCGTATAGCGCGTTGTTATGGAAACTGCCTGAATGGACTGTTATATCGGCCGGTTCAGATTATACTCCGGGTATCACGGTCAATGAGGCCGAATATCGTGGTCTGCTGCTAGGTTTGGATCTCTTGCAAGAGCAAAAGATCGGAAGAGTAATCATATGCGGAGATTCAAACCTGGTAATTCGGCAGATCACTGGAGAGATCGATTGCAAAGCACCGCGTTTGAAGTTGCTGAACGATCGCGTGATGAAAGCTTTACGTGGATGGCCAAGGCATGATCTTTTACATGTGAAACGTGATTGTAATCGGAGTGCAGATCACCTAGCCACTATGGCTATGCGTGATCAGGCCGGATCGATAGTTACTGATCAAGCGTTGCTGGAAGAACTGGTGGAGATCAATAGGCTGCCTGAGCTGATTCATGCGGAAGATAAAAAGGAAGCAGCCCACATCTCGATCATGACGAGATCACGAACCAGATCACCACCTAACAGATCACTCTCTCGAGAAAGCCTAACAGAAGAAATAGTACAGGAGATGCGGATCGAAAGAATTCTCAACGCACAAGACGAGAAAAAATGGATCGTGGAGTTGAAGGCGTTTCTGAAGGGTGATCTGAGGAAGTTGAGCCAGGGTGAAGCAAAAGATTGTGCTAAGATCGCGTCCAACTATGAGATCGACGAAAACGATTTGTTGTTTTACTATGTTCAAGCTGATCAGGCCATATGCAGATCTGGACCGATCAGCAAGGCTCGTGATCCAGGAGACTCTACAAGCTGATATCTTACACTATTATCACGTCAGTATAAAGGGTGGCCACCAGGGCGTAGGTCGAACGTATCACAGGGTTCGCAAACATTTTCATTGGAGAGGCTTATATCGAAGTGTCCAAACGTTTGTCGGGACATGTATGGATTGCGAAACCGGGAAAGGTATGCCGAACATCCGGGGTAGATCACCTGGAAATATGATCACCTGGAAATATCCAGGCGACCTACCCTTTCCAAGTGATATCGATGGATCACATACCGTCCCTGCCAAAATCGTTCAAGGGCAACACAGAGTTGCTGATCTGGACTGATCTGTTCACGGGATTGGTGATCGCAAAAGCGGGATCTACCCGAACAGCCCAACAAGTCACTTGCAGTTATGAAGAATGATTTTTTAGGCGGTTTGGAGCCAGTGAAGTGATCAGGCATGATCGCGAACCAGGTTTCATGGCCGAAGTCTTCCGATCATTCAATCAGATGCTTGGTCAGAAACAGAGCGCGACCATGGCATACCGTCCGGGAGCGAACGGTAAGGCCGAACGCATGGTACAAACGCTAACCAGAGCCATTAAGATGTATGTCGCGGGCTCCGCTTAACAAGATTGGGATGAATATGCAGAGAGACTGGTGTTTGCGTTGAATTCCTCTTTCGATCGGATCAGGGGAGATACTCCGTTCTACTTGGCATATGGTTGGGACCCCCGATCTACCATCGAGTCGGTGATTCCTGTTGGATGTACCCGAGGTCGAGATCGCGAAGCTCGTCGATGGCGTATGGGACTCCAGCGTCACTACCAACATGCGCGGGAACAAGTCAACGAACGATTGCGGAGGGCCATCCAAGAAAGAGCTGATCGGAACAATGATCATGCCGATTCGCATAATATCGAACCGGGATCAAGGGTCTGGCTTTACTTGGATCGCGTGAAAGAAGGATACGCCAGGAAGTTAGCACATTTGTGGCATGGACCGTTCCGTATATCCGAATTGATCGGTGATCATGCCGCCCGGTTGATCACTGCTGGTACCGATTACGGAATTTTCCCGATCGTCCACTTGTCGAAGCTGAAGCTGGTCCGGGAATATCCCGATCGCCC
Source organism: Sclerospora graminicola (assembly GCA_001887855.2). Classification (NCBI taxonomy): domain Eukaryota; phylum Oomycota; class Peronosporomycetes; order Peronosporales; family Peronosporaceae; genus Sclerospora; species Sclerospora graminicola. Next base: position 4,058 of record MIQA02006399.1, read on the forward strand.
AAAAACCAGGCTGTCATCCGATGATCAGCCAAGGTTTGACTTCGACGAAGCTCTCTTGCCCGAGGACAGTTGGGAAAGAACGTTGGACCAGAACGAATTTGAAGTGGAAAAGATTTTGGATACCCGATCAGGCAAGAGGACCCGATTTGGTCGAACCCATCGTGATTACTTGGTTCGGTGGAAGGGTTATGACGATCCCGAGTGGGTAGATGAACGTGATCTGAACTGTGGAGCTCTACTAAGAGAATTTGAACGTGATCGGGTGAGACGAAATCGATTTGGAGTGATGCAAACCCACGAAGAGGGTAACCAGGAGTCTCAATAGCCTGGGTTGACATATTGTGACAGATCAGCCAAAGGTAATGGTCGAACAAGTGGAGATCAGGGTGGTTGAGCTGGTTCGGAGTAAATGGATATATATATATACATATAATGCACGAGAACTACATTTGCATACATGTGAACGATCGATATACAAGATGGAGGCAATAGTGGGACCTGAATGGGAAGTGCGAATATGGAACGTGAAAATTATCAAGAACTGTCGTGATATATTAATGATTATGGAAAAAACGAAACGGAAGCTGGTTGTCACGACAATCACGGGCCATACTTCGTGCGCAGGCGAGAAACCGTGAACCCTGGATGATCCATGGGGCTTGATCGGAACTGGTTCCGCCAAGGCTCTTGGTGATCGGCAAAGATCAGGGCATCACGCAACGTGCCGATCGGAGTTGGATGTCCATAACCGGGATACCACTCCCCGCCGTCAGCCTTGATGCCTCGCGATCCCGCCCGACGAACAGGCAGATGCAGCACGGCAGGAAACAAGAAAACGTCCAGATCGCACTCGCCATGTTGAATCCCATTGACCACATGGTCGCAGATCGCAGCCCAGGCAGCCCCAGCTTTTGTGCGTCGGCGCTTGCGAGCATGATAATAATGCTCAATCCACGCGTCCTTGCGCATCGTCGCCGTGATCGGGAAATGGTGGGTCGCCTCCCATATCGCTTGAACATGCTCTTGATAATACAGGGCCAGACGTCCTTGTAGATCGACAAACCAGGGGCGATTGGGAAACGCCAGCCCGGGCATAGGCGTCATGAGGACATCCCAAGGTGCTGAATCGATCAGAAGCTCGATAGCGCCTCTGGTCAGCACACTCGGTTGCCACTGCTTGTCCTTGGGCGCCGACGACCTAGTTGGAAAGATCCATCCTGGCGGACCACAAGCGAGGGACGAGTTTGTGCCTCACCGAAAGAACCTGAGGAGTCAGATCCCATACCTGATCGGCACTCCAAGGTTTTCGAGTTACCATGTGAGCAGGAGTCGGTGTGCCCTGCATGACGACGTATAAATCCATGAACCTTTGGTTCGGATTATAGCTATAGTCGTCATGCTTGATCGACGACTGGCTCGCCGGGATGAAGACGCCCGTGAAATTGGTTGGTCGGATGATCACCGTCGTATTGACGGGTGGAGGAATGCTGGGAACAGCCGAAGCCGGTTGCCTCTCCTCAAGATCATCTTCGTCCTCGCCATCGGAGTCGAGTAAAGCGACGGCCTGGGTCAGCGAAGTTACGCCTGAAAGGATCGCCACTGGAGCTCGACGATCGGTACTGCGCGATCGGGCCAGAACAGAAAGCGTCCTCTCGTCCAGATCAGTCGACTCATCGTCCGAATCAACAATAAGGCGAGAGCGCTTGGCGGGAACCATCTTCTTCTTCGACGAGCTGGCCCGTTTACGCTTCGCAGAACTCAAGATCGAGGAGACTGATCTCGAGGTTGGCGGTAAACGGGGTAGAGTAGACGCAGAAGCTGCTGCAGGGCTGATCACGGGCTGATCAGCACTATGGGCCGGCAAGGAAGCGACGGAGGATGCGGGTGATGGCGGGGCAGACTCGGGAGGTTGCGGAGGTGGTTTAGACGGAGCAAGAGAGCTGATCAGCTCAGGAAATCGTTGCAAAGCCGTCCGAAGCGACTCCGAATTGGTGTTCGGGTTGGTCCACCTTTCCATAGTCTGTACCGCAACATTCCTCAAGTCGGCGTTATGCTGGATCCATGCGCGATCATCGAGCTCTAGGGTTTCAAGTTTAACTCGAGCAAGATTAAGCTCGCACCGAAAATCTTCAGCTTCCTTCCGACTCTCGCACAACCTTTTCTGTATGTTGGCGCGGCCGAGGCGAGAATCGGAAAGTTGCTTTACCAGGAGCCGGACCTGCTCATCCGAGTAGCGTACCTCGACTTCTCGACGCTCCAGGTCCTCAGCAGTACGGATCTTGTCACGAAGCAGCTGATCATGGGCGAGACGGTGATCATCGAGCTGTTGCAGATGATCCACCATCTCGACCATTAAACCCTTCATCGCCTCGATACGTTCATCTGGAAGAAAACATGGAAAGTCACATACAGATCGCAAAAGAGACGAATGGTATAAGCATACCTTGATCGCGAACAGTAAGAGTCAGCGAACTGATCAACGACTGTAGAGAGGCGACGGTGCCCGAAGGCTTGGAGAGGCGCAGAACAGCGAGGTCAGCTGATAGCCGATTACGCTCCATCGTCAGATTCTGGACGCGGCCTGTCATGTCTTGCAGGTCTCGGTCAAGCCTGTCGCGATCTAACCGAAGAGCCGACAGCTGGCTAGCCAGATCGGCAGAATCATGTTCCAAGGTATCGATAACGGCCCGACGGTCGGATAACTCGGCATTAAGTGCCCGATTGGTGTCATATAGAGAAACCAACTCGGGAATTGCGCTTCGGAGTTCCAACCGTAGTCGGCAAGCTTCCATGGACCCCAACGTGAGTGGACCAGATCCCTCCACTAGACGAGCGAGCTGTTCCAAGTAACTGACAGGGCGATCTGAGGAAGGCCGAGCGGGAAGACTCCAAGGCGGACGATATGAAGTCATGGTCGTCGTTGGACGGATGAGACTGGTCGTGATCGGTGCCGAGGTCGTGATCGGGGTGGTCGCTGGATCAGCCGAACTGGAACCGGGAGGTGAGTCAGTGATCGGAAGGGCAGCCGAAGATGGCGAAGAAGGAAGAGAAGATCGTCTCGAGTCAGCCATGGTAGTCGCCAAAGAGGAAATTTGGAAATGAATGAGTCGAACTGCAGTCGTTGCGCGGCTGCAGTTTGTCTCAGGGGCGGCTGTGGTAAAGCGATCAGAAAAATGTTGAGAATGAGGTGGACCACACATGGCCGTTGATTGGTGACGATGGAACACCCATCAACGTGAGACAGTTGATGGGTGGGAAAGGCTGATCGAGCATACGACGAAAAGGTAGTGGACAACGGGTGCTCGTGATATGAAGGAACGAGTCAAGCACAGTCACTACGCCCGGTCCCGGATACTAACGGAACAGCGAAGATCATGATCGCGATCGGAATAACGTTTATTAAGTGGAGTTCACGTGGAGGTACGACAAGATCGGCAGAGACAAGTAAAGGTACCGCAACAACGATGATGTGGCACGTCAGAAACAGTTATCGGGCCGAACTACGAACAGTGCAGATGTTGAAGGTGATTTGATACGAAGTTCCGGCCCGATCGGCCAAGCCAACCGAGTATGCCCTAAATATGGAGATCAGATGTGGAACGGAATGGGGCATGTGGAATGGCGAGTCGTGTGAGTGATGTCAAGTCAAGGCAAGTGATGATGACCGGTGGATTTGCCCAGGGATGGCGTGAGAAGGCCCGATCAGGCCCGATCAGGCCCGATCGGCTGAAATCGATGTGATACGGTTACCCCGACAGGGGATGGAGGTCAGAAGTATGGCTGAGCGGGCGAATAACGTCGTTGTGATGGTGACCCAGAGAGTTTCCGAGGTGATCAAGGGTTGATCGCCCTGATGACTGCCGATCATTCGGCTGATCGCTATGCCAATCATGATCGGGGCTGATCAGCCTCAAACCGGTATCCAGAGGCGAAGGAAGGTGAAGTTCTCAGTTAAGTCGGGCCGGATATGAAGTGAACAAGCGTCAGAAGGGCAGACCTCAAGTAGTTTCCAAGTTGTTTATCGAAGATCGGGATGGTTGAAGATCGTTATAGTAGTCTGGTTGTGATCAGGGCAGAAGTGGTACAGATTAGCTTGAAGATGCAGCCAGGATGGGCAAGGTGGTGCTATGCAACCGTGCGACGAAGTGAACAGGTTAGAAGTATAAATCAGGCATGAGTTGGTGTATGGTAGGACATTGCATATGTAATAACAGGTTTTGATTTTCCCCCTAAGCAAAGAGTCGCTCCGCCACGTGTTGCGGTCATTGGGAGCACAGGGTTGACTAGTCCCCTCTTGCTCAACTAATTCCCGGTTAAGACGCGCTTAGACGCATTTTGGCTTACCGGAAGACCCCCGACGGGTTTGTTTAGGTGATCGAACCTCACCCTCAATGCACACGTGTTTGGAACACGTCAATAATATTGGAAAAGGTTTTGTGGAGATAACGTTTGTGGATTACTGTGGAAGATCGTGGTTTGATCGCGTTTTCTTGGTTTCGTTATATCTCTCTCATTGGCTGGCCTGATCAGACGAACTTTCCTGATCAGTGCCTAGATACTGAATAAGTGTCGACCCCAACCCGTTCTCCGGTGAAGATTTCCACCCGAGGACACCCCCCGTCTCGAGAAGGTCATCCCCTCCGACCTGATCAAGATCATCGTTTTCGTCACCGAGTCCACCTGAGTGAGTGTAACCACCCCCGATCAACGGGTACACAAGGTGAGATGAAGTTGAACATAGATCCTGACGCGCATGACGACCGGCCAGATGACCGGGAGGATCAGATCAGTCACCATAATGGTGATTCATCTGATTCTGATGCTGATCAGGATCAACGGAGTACACCCTCCGATAGTTGGTCGTCCGGGCCAGTGGGTATCCGGATTCCACCCAAGACTTCGGTCATGGATTTGGAAATCGGCTCCACCACAATGGTACTCAGCGAGGCTTTCATCTCCGTCGACATTTTAATTCCAGACCAGCGCAAAAGGAGGGATCAAGTGGGTGGATCTGATTGTACCACCTCCTAGTCTTCTTATCATCTCTAAGTATCTTTGGCGAGTTGACAAACTACGGGCTCTGAAAAATGCGTGGGTACGGTTTGGGAATTCCCGCAAATATAATGTGCAAAATTAGTGTGACCTTTTCAGGAATATTGAAAAAGAAAAATTAGAGTGGCCCATGGGATTTGCGCAGCCACACTATTTCCCCACCCACACTAATGACACTTTTTACTGTAGCTCTACCTACTTTTAAGAGGCCTGCCTATACTAGTACTTTGTAGGTAGGCAAAATTAGCCTATCAGCGCGTATCTACGACTTTCCAACCGTGAGAACCTTTTGCATTCAGCAAAACTCGATTTAAGCCAATGATGTAAAATAAACTCGTATTTTGTGTGGATCATGACTCGGTACAGTTATCTTCTATCTTTAACTAAGTCCGATTGGGTGCTTCGAAGCAAAAATCAGCCAATTAAAAATACCTACAACCTCTCGTTTTTGCCTTCAGCGATTCTCGCTAAGCAGGGCTGGTAAAAACCTAAATTTTTTGGAACTGAAAAAGTAGGTTTGAATAAAACCTGAATAAAACCGAATTGCACAGTTTGTCTCCGTCTTAAAATGACTGCTTGTCTCCGTCTTAAAATGAATATATATATATATCAAATTCTACGAGAATTCTATCTTATTATTGCTTTCTGTGTTGTTGGTCATATTTGGCGTTCGGGGGTCAGCAAGAAAGTGGCGATAAGAATTGAGTCTTAAAATTTATGAGGTTGAAATTCTGATATATTGAATTTTAGGTTTTATTCCAAACCTGATTACAACCTGATGCATTTAAACCTATGCCTGTCGCTAAGGGCAACCGTGTAAAAAAAGGGCTTTCTTTGTAGGCAAACCGAAGGTATGCTCTGATTGGTCAATTTTGCCTACAAAGTACCTACCTTCGAACCGTGAAAACCACTACTGATCCAGATATATTGTATCCAGTTTTGGAAATTAATCCAACATCAATCATATCAGTGCTTGGAGTCATTCGCCCTCTTTTAAGCTGTTTTACATCGTCTGTGCTGGATTCGAGCCACGTGCCGTCGTCCATCTTGGCTAAGAAAAGGTGCAGCTCCGCAGCATCGCACTGGATCCTCCTCTTGTTCGTTTTCAAGGACGCCATCAAGAATCGATCCTCCTCTTGTTCATTTTCAAGGACGCCATCAAGAAAAAGAACAAGAGGAGGATCCAGTGCGATGCTGCGGAGCTGCACTTTTTTCTTAGCCAAGATGGACGACGGCACATGGCTCGAATCCAGCTCAGACGAGTTAACACAGCTTAAGAGAGGGGAAATGACTCCATTAGTTCAAGCACTGATAGGCGAAGAAAATGAACTGCAGCTACAGTGTGAACTTCAGGAGGTGTTGTAGGGGATGCCTCCACCATCATCACAGCAGATCCACGTGTTGGTAGTTGTTCCGGAAAATGACAGCAATTCGGTAAAAGCAAAACTGACTACCTTCAGAAAGATGCTAAGGGATTGCCCGCACCCTCACAAGTTGCCGACAGAAGGAGATTTTTTGAAGTTGTTTGAATGGACCGAAGCTGATTGCGGAGAGGTAAAGAGCATCAAAGAAGTCAATTACATCGTGCACTTCACTGGTTCCAAATTATACGTTCGAAAGGAGATTCTGTGTGTGTTGCAGAATTTCAAGAGCATTTATCAAAGTGAGTTCGTAACGGGCGAAATGGTCAGACAACAGTTCGTTCTAATGGGGAGTCCAGGGACTGGCAAGAGCTGCATCTTGGCGTTGCTAAGTTTTAAAATTGCAATTAAGGAAAAGCGGCCAGTTTTGTGGTTGCATCAGTCTCCTGCTCTTTTTTTGGGATTAACTACGAGCCTTTTTTATCAAGACATGTGCTACCAATGGGATGATAAAACAGGCGAGATGTACGATTCGATATTTGACACGTTGACAACAATTTCGCATCCCAATGGCCCGTGTTGGTTCGTTCTTGATGGGTTCAATCAAGATCAACTGAAGGGGAAGCCTTTGAATAGCATGTATAGGATCCTGCAACGTCAGGTCAGCTAACATTGAAGGGTGAAGCAGCGTCGGTCACAAAAATGTGTCTTGTACCATATTGGAAGCAGAATGATCTGCTCAATTTTGGTCTCAAGCACATGAAGATGGAGGAAAACGAGGTCAGTGCTCGCTCTTATGTGTCTGGAGGAAGTTTGAGAGAGTTTCTCAGTGATAATGCCAAAATAACTGTGAAGGCAGCGATAGACAATATAACAGGGCCAAAACACGCGTTGCCGTTATTATTGTCAACTGTTGGAGTTAACTCCAGTAAGCAGATAGACTGTATCCGAATGCGAGGTGTCCGGAATCGCACAAATGCGTTGTATTACATGGATCCAGATTATTGGACAAGCTGTGTGACGTCGCAACTCGTGTGAACGAACTGGCACAAAAGATGGAACCCAGTTTTTTTAAAAAGCTGATAAAATTGCAAAGGGAATGAACGACGATCACCTTGAAGGTGTTGCATTTGAAGGATATTTCCACGCGTTGGTGCGTGAAAATAAAGGGCTAATTCGCGTGCATTCTTACGAATACGACAACGTAGATTGGAGGAAGGAGCCCAACCGGAGGATTGACAAAATGAGTTCAATGGACCGGAAAGAATTTAAAGCCGTCCGTTGCGAAGGTGCAACCACAGACGAGTGCGTGAATGTGATGCAGAACTGGGCCAACGACACTTCCCTAATGGATATACTGGATTCCCGCTACCAGTTTGTGTGAAACAATTGATGCGGTTGCTAAATAGACGTCACCGTCTGATAATCAAGTGGTGTTTTGCTTCCTGCAGTTAACGAAAGCCACCATACAAAAGTGCAATGCGGATATTTCTCTGGGAACTTGCGCAGCCATTCGTAAAGAAAAACTTGTCTGTGCGCTACATTGTGCTTATTCCTGACGAGGACAAAATACCCGAATTCCGGTTGAATCCTGCGGAGATCAAGAAAAAGGAAATTGAAGATCACGTTCCTTTGTATGTCGCGCATTTTGAAGAAGTTGCCAAACAACGATCGTAGGGTAAATTTTTAAATATAAGACTCTTCATCAACAGTCGATTCGTATTATCTCATCTCCACTTACCACCTCTGTTTTGTTTTTTTGGACATTCCAACGAAAAAGGCATTTGCTTATAACCTTACAAATTTTATGCTGTCTGTTTGAAGTTTCACCTCCAAATTTTTGCGTGCCATGTTGAAGAGGTGAGCGAATACCTGTCCGGAATATAAAGCAAGATACGACCCCGGGGTCAGGTAAAATGCCAAAGCGAGGCGTTTTGATGCCACCCTCAAAGATTTCGCTCTCAAGTTGATACATGAAGGGAAAGTGCGGCATGATCAACTGTCCAGACTAAGGAGGAAAGAAAAACTTTCAACCGCACAAGCGGCGTTTGCGACTATGAAACCCGACAGCGGAAAAATCTTTTCGAAAGCCCGACGTAAGTATGATACGTTGATCCGTTACGCTCGCAAGATATAACTGGAAAATGCGGGCGACAACATTATTACGACGTCGTTCGCTCGAATCACTATACACAAGCCCGAATTCTGCAGAAGCAATGAAGACACAAAAAGAAGACTCGGCAAAGCTATGACCAATTCCTATCATAGTTGAAGAAAACAAGACCAAGTCCAGATGACATTTTTTCCGAGTGTTGAAGTTGGAGATGATCTCCGCTATTGCGGCTGTCCCTGTATTTATGTACGTCAACAGTATTGTGTTTAATTACTGCACGTATACTGACTCGATATGTGCTATAGTTACTACGGCGATGGAGGAGGCGATGGCAATAGCGAATTCGCGATCAGCAGCTTCAAGGAGAACATGAAGAAAGACACGATCAATACGTTGCTTCATTTTTTTAGAACAAATTGAAGGCCGCGATTCGTTTTTCATCTAGCCCAGATTCTAATATTGTTGACGATGCGTTTTTGATATGATGTTGGGGAACATGTACACCCGTCATTCCTCGTATAACACAAATCGTTATCTTATTGAAGTGATCGGGTCATTTTTTTGTTTAATTAGAACAGGCACCAACCCTTCATCTCTTATTTTGCACCCAAAAAAGCGAGGCGGAGTGCTGCCCAAAATTTTGGCAATATCCATTACATGTAAAAACCGAACAGAGTAGTACGTAGCAAACGCACAAGTGTTATAAGTCGCTTATGATTCCGAGCTGCAGATTTCTGATGAGAAAAAAATGGGTGTGATTGTCAAGGATGGACAGCGTTTGTGGATTGATTTTGTTGAATGGAGGAAAGCAATATCCCCCTTAGATAGGCAAAATGACGCGAAGATCCTCACGCAGTCTATTCTTCACGAGGATTCGCTGGACTTGGAACTGGAGGCACTTATCAACAATTATGGTGCAAGTCCTACACAAAAGAATCTCGATCTTGTGGCCGACAATGTCGGTGAAAGGCTAGCTGCAAGCCATAGCGACGATTAATGGTGGATCCGAACCTGTCCTAATTTAGTCGGGTGTATGTAAATAAGATTTCGTCGTTGTCGAAGTGTGATTGATTGTTTGGTTTGATTCGTTCATATATTTCAATACGAACGCCGTATTAACTTTTCACTGCATCCAAAGATTTCTTTTAAAGGTGTATTTGTATGTAGATACATACTGTACCACATGTCGTTCGAAATGAAGAGTCTTATATTTAAAAAAATTCTGCATGCTCCCTAAGATCGTTCATAGTAAGATTTGTCAGTCAAGATTTCAAAATGCGCGACATACAAGGGAACGTGATCTACAATTTCCTTATTCTTGATCTCCGCAGGATTCAACCGGAAATCGGTTAGATTGACCTCGTCAGCAACAAGCGCAATGTAGCACACAGACAAGTTTTTCTTTACGAATGGCTGCGCAAGTTCCCAGAGAATATCCGCATTGCACTTTTGTATGGTGGCTTTCGTTAACTGCAGGAAGCAAAACAGCACTTGATTATCAGACGGTGACGTCCATTTGGCAACCGCATCAATTGCTTCACACAAACTTGTCGCGGGAATCCAGTAATCCATTAGAGAAGTGTCGTTGGCCCAGTTCTGCATCACATTCACGCACTCGTCTGTGGTTGCACCTTCGCAACGGACGACTTTAAATTCTTTCCGGTCCATTGAACTCATTTTGTCAATCCTCCGGTTGGGCTCCTTCCTCCAATCTACGTTGTCGTATTCGTAAGAATGCACGCGAATTAGCCCTTTATTTTCACGCACCAACGCGTGGAAATATCCTTCAAATGCAACACCTTCAAGGTGATCGTCGTTCATTCCCTTTGCAATTTTATCAGCTTTTTAAAAAAACTGGGTTCCATCTTTTGTGCCAGTTCGTTCACACGAGTTGCGACGTCACACAGCTTGTCCAATAATCTGGATCCATGTAATACAACGCATTTGTGCGATTCCGGACACCTCGCATTCGGATACAGTCTATCTGCTTACTGGAGTTAACTCCAACAGTTGACAATAATAACGGCAACGCGTGTTTTGGCCCTGTTATATTGTCTATCGCTGCCTTCACAGTTATTTTGGCATTATCACTGAGAAACTCTCTCAAACTTCCTCCAGACACATAAGAGCGAGCACTGACCTCGTTTTCCTCCATCTTCATGTGCTTGAGACCAAAATTGAGCAGATCATTCTGCTTCCAATATGGTACAAGACACATTTTTGTGACCGACGCTGCTTCACTCTTCAATGTTAGCTGAGCTGGCGTTGCCAGCATCCTATACATGCTAGTCAAAGGCTTCCCCTCCAGTTGGTCTTGATTGAACCCATCAAGAACGAACCAGCACGGGCCATTGGGATGCGAAACTGTTGCCAGCGTGTCAAAAATCGAATCGTACATCTCGCCTGTTTTATCATCCCATTGGTAGAATATGTCTTGATAAAAAAGGCTCGTAGTTAATCCCAAAAAAAAGAGCAGGAGACTGATGCAACCACAAAACTGGCCGCTTTTCCTTAATTGCAATGTAAAAACATAGCAACGCCAAGATGCAGCTCTTGCCAGTTCCTGGACTTCCCATCAGAACGAACTGTTGTCTGACCATTTCGCCCGTTAGGAACTCACTTGGATAAATTTTCTTGAAATTCTGCAAAACGCAGAGAATCTCCCTTCGAATGTAGAATTTGGGACCAGTAAAGTGCACGATGTCATTAACTTATTTGATGCTCTTTACCTCTCCGCAATCAGCTTCGGTCCATTCAAACAACTTCAAGAAATCTCCTTCTGTCGGCAACTTGCGAGAGACTTTGCAATCCCTTAGCATCTTTCCGAAGGTAGTCAGTTTTGCTTTGACCAAATTGCTGTCATTTTCCGGAGAAACTACCAGCACGTGGGTCTGCTCTGATAATGGTTAAGGCATCCCCTTCAACACCTTCTGAAGTTTACACTGTAGCTGCCGATCATTTTCTTCGCGTATCAGTGCTTGAATTAGTGGAGTCATTCCCCCTCTCTTAAGCTGTTTTACATCGTCTGTGCTGGATTCGAGCCACGTGCCGTCGTCCATCTTGGCTAAGAAAAGGTGCAGCTCCGCAGCATCGCACTGGATCCTCCTCTTGTTCTTTTTCTTGATCGCGTCCTTCAATTCACCAACCACGACACTATCATCAAGCCGCACAGTGAACAGTCCCCTTTCGAAGCCTACGAGCGTGCAGATCAATAACACCATCTTTGAACTCTTTGGCAAATTAGATAATGATTGGCCTTATGTCAGATTCTCCTGAATTTGTTGGACCTGGTAGAGAAATTATATGATTGATGTTGGATCAAATCCAACATTTTCTTAACTGTATACAATATATCTGGAACAGTATAGGAACACACGAGTACAGTCAACGATTGTCCTGAATTTGTGGACCTGGTAGATAAATTATATGATTGATGTTGGATCAAATCCAACATTTTCTTAACTTTTCAATATATCTGGAACGCACACAAGAGAGCAGTCAACGATTCTCCTGAATTTGTGGGACCACGGCGAATCATATACTAAAATTCAGTCAATAAATAGTGACCATCACTGTAAAAAATAATACATTCATTATTTGACTTAAAAATTGTATGGCTTTTGTTTCATCATTTATGAGCCGGTGCCCAAACAGGCCCTTGTATGTAAGCGCGTCGAACGGTCTCGAAATCGCGATTAATTACACATACCTCGTCTTTCTCTCTACTTTCTGTACAACATATCTAAACAGTAGCTAAATCGGCCTAGTAGCGGCCGAGAAATCTTAATTTTACTTTTGTTTCACGAATTATGAGCCGCGGTGTAGTCTTTACTATTAGCTACTATAAACATAGAAAATCTAGTATGCAAATTAGGCTCAGCTAACGGAGAGCATATATCCGGATTCACTTTTCTTGAATTATCCTGCTGTCGTCGAGGCTAGGTGTGATCTGGTGCTGCTTCGTGGTCATATTAGCACTTTAAACTAATTTGTAGTCGGATCTCGTCCCCCCTCGTCGCTGCTGATTGCTTCTCGTATGCTGCTACCGAATCTAGTTGAGCTCTGCATTGTTTCCAAATGAATTCCAGATGTTCGTAGGCGTTCTTGGTTTGCCCTTGGAAAACAGCTTTGTTTCGAAGCTGCCAAAACCATGCTATGGCTATACCGCATACCCTTACCCAAATCCGGTCAAAAACTCTGACATGTGAGTTATCATACCACCGTCATCGCCTTTTTCAAATTTCTCCCTGTCAGAGGGGCCTCCTTCATAGTGACCGCTCGCACATAATCCACCACCTGGTCCTCTCTGATAGCACTTCCCAGCCAGTGTCGAAGGAATCGTACCCAGAATGCCCTGGCTCTCTTACACTCCCAGAAAATATACAGGATGTCCGAAGACCTACCAACACAGTTGTCATCTAATGCGCATCTTTGCGCGTCACTCCGCGCTAGTAATAAGTGTTTAGTTGCATAGTCCTGGCCCTATAGAGGACCCATACCTGATAATTAATTAAAACATTATCGTGCTCCCATACCTGTGTTGGCTCAACATCTTCAAGACTGATCCACCATCGATGTTGTTCACATCGAGGTTTCCACTTTGATAAGAGCTTACTGACCTCGGGAGCTACATCCTTGTAATATAACCTCCTGAAAGACCGTCGTAGCTTGTACGAGATTTTCCATGCTGGTGTGATGTCGTCCATCTCCCACCCTATATAGTGCAAATCAGGGTGTGGTCGAAAGACTAATGGACTCTGCATCAGCTCCAACTCTTTGTCCTTCGCTATAACATCACTAGAATCTACCTTCCAACTAATACCATCTGACAGCCGATAATTGTTCTAGACCCCGGTACAGGGAGAGATCTGGTGATTCATCTATGTAATGCCCTATTGCTACCCGTGGGGAAGCCAGTATAATAGCGCTAAGCCAGTGCCCCACCTTTACCCGTGTATGCGTGGATCCATTGATCCCGATTACCTGTCATGCAAAGGTGGACAATGTTAGTCGTTGGATACATAAGTCCCGAATGGTCATTACAGGTATTCTGTCAAATTTCCGTTGAGACACTTCTGGCATTCGTAAATCAGGAATCCACGGATTTGCCGCCAACGAATAGGTCCCCCAAAAGGGAAGCAGATGTTCCGGTACCATTCCATGATAAGCATGTTCATCTATCGGGATCGATATTTCCAACAAGTCACCAGGTGTTGCACTGTGTGAGGGTGACTCCATGATGCTCGACATTACCGTTACACATGACGCCCAGGTGAAGGCGTGTGTAATTATCGAGTCCTGTCCTTTGAGCTTGGTCCGGTCCGATCCATTGCGATAGTTATTTTTTGATACCACCCGAAGGCCCTCGTGGGAGGTCTTCAAATGCACTCATTGTTTTCTGGCCTTTGACCGGGATGAGCGATTATTCTTGTACTAGACCCGTAACTTCAAACCAGGCCTTCTGATAGACGTCTGGGGCTGAGATAAGCCAGTGAAAAGGAAGTTTAAGGCGTTGTAACTTGATAGCCACAGGAATGGAGATCAGAACAGCCCCTCCCGCTCCTTTTGGTGTAAACAGTAGCGTAGGAGAGATTTTGTGCCGACTGGGATCTCTTCGCACCTGCTTACACCAAATAAACGTTTTTTGCAGATGTCGTAGTTGTACTAGTACATCCCGGGAAGGTTCAAAGAATCTCGCTGTGAAGAGGATTGAGAGAATACCAATCAGTTGTACCCTTTCCACTAAAGCCGTTGAACAACCTGTAACTGTGGCTAGTCTTCTCTTCACTGCCTGTAATTGGAGCGCCCAATTAACTGTTCCCAATTCTGTCAAGCCAAAATGGTAACTGAGATATCTTACAGTTTCACCTTCCGGTAAAACCGGTATCCCGTACCATGTTTATGGTACATAGCTTGAATTTAGAAGTAAAAACTTACTCTTCGCTGGTTGGATCTTTAGTCCCGCTAGTTCGCCAAATCTATGAACTACCTTTAACGCCGTGGGTCCAGACTCGCACGCCTAACAAAAACCGTAGAATCATCCACGAACGCCGAAAAGCGGTGTTCCCACCGAAGATTGTTGCTTTGCCTAGATTTGCTGGCTGGCCAGACGCAGGGGCGGATTTTCATATGCGGTGGCTCCAATCTGGTGATCCGACAGATTACTGGGGAAATAGATTGCAAGGCCCCCCGACTAAAGCTGTTGAAGGACCGGGTCATGCCAACCCTGAGGAAGTGGCTAGAGCATGAATTGCTACATGTCAAGAGAGACTGGAATAAGAGTGCAGATCATCTGGCCACGCTAGCTATGCGCGACCAAGTAGGGGTCACGGCTTCTGATTCAAGCTTGTTATCAGATCTGGCAGAGATCATTCGGCTGCCCGAACCCATCCGTCCTGCTGACACTAAGGAAGTAACGCGGGTGAACGCCATCACCCGGTTGAAAAAAAAACGCCGTTCTCTGCCGCTGGCCCACCATCTACAGGAGTAATGAATGAAGGTATAGTGCAACAGTTGCGGGCAGAATGAATTCTCCAAGCGCAAAATGAAGAGGAGTGGATAGTGGATCTTAAAGCATACTTGAAAGGGGAAGTGGAGAAATTAAGTGCCGAGCAAGCCAAAGAGTGTTTTAAGATAGCGCCAGATTATGAGTGGATGAGGATGGGTTGTTGTTTTTTTTATCGAGATGCTGACCAGCCCGAAATCGATAGGGATAAATCCGCCCGGCTAGTCGTGCCGACTACCTTGCAAACAAATATCCTCCACCACTTTCACGAAAGTTTGGAAGGGGGACATCAGGGCATCGGGCGGACCTATCATAAGATCAAGGCACATTTCCACTGGCGAGGTCTCTATCGCAGTGTGCGGGCTTATGTGGGAAGTTGTCCGGATTGTGAAACAGGGAAAGATCGGCCGACCATTAAAGTGCGGTCACCTGGAAATATACCAGCCACCTATCCTTTCCAAGTCATTGCGATGGGCCATATCCCATCCCTGCCCAAATCTCGAAATAGATATACTGAGCTGTTGATCTGGACGGATTTGCTTACCGCGCTGGTCAGAGCAAAAGCCATTTCCACCCGTACCGCACAGCAGGTTGCTCAGAGTTATGAGGAATGCGTGTTTAGACGTTTCGGACCAAGCGAGGTCATCAGGCATGATAGGGGACCTGGAGTTATGGCGGATGTGTTCCGAGCCTTCAACAAGATTTTGGGACACAAACAGAGCGCGACCATGGCTTACCGCCCACAAGCGAACGGGAAGGCCGAAAAAAAAGAAAAGGTACACACTCTGACCAGAGCTCTCAAGATGTATCTGGTGGAGGCGGATCAGCATGACTGGGATGAATACGCCGAGAGACTTGTTTTCGCCATTAATTCGTCGTACGATCGGGTAAAGGGAGACACAGCATTCTATTTATGGATGGGATCCTTGATCCACCTTGGAAGCTCCCATCCCAATAGGGTGTACTAGCAGCCGTGATCGAGACGCCCGCCGCTGGAGGATGGGGACGCAACGTCATTTTTCACTGGTACGTGAATAGGTAAACGAACCCCTCCGGCAAGCTATCCAGGACCACGCCGACCAGAACAATAACCAGGTCAGGGAGCATGGTAGAGAGCCAGGCTCCCAGGTATGGTTATATCTGGACCGAGTCAAGGAAGGTTACGCGCGGAAGTTAGCCCATATGTGGCATGATCCTTTCCGAGTAGCTGGGAGCACGCTGTTAAGCTGATTACAGCAGACACTGGCTACAACGTTTTCCCACTATTGCACGTCTCCAAGCTGAAGTTGGTGAGACATTTCCCAAATCGCCGAATACGCGCCTGGTATCGGAGAGTGACCGGTTTTCTTTGACGAAGCCCTGATGCCAGAAGACAGTTGGGACAAACCGCTAGATCCAGACGAGTATGAAGTGGAGAAGATTTTGGATGCTCGAACTGGATGGAAAACCTGGTTTGGTCGGGTCCACAACGAGTTTCTGGGCAGTGGAAAAACTACGACATACGGTCGTGGTTGGATGAGCTGGATCTAAATTGTGGGGCACTGATGAGGGAGTTCGATCGCCAACGAGCGAGCCTGAATCGTTTCGAGGTCATGCAGACTCATGAAGAAGGTGGGGCTGACCTGGAAAATTAGGCCATCCGGCTGCCGGGCAGCAGGTAAGGCCAGATTAAGCGATATTAATCGACCAATCAAATGGTTGGATAGGAACCAGTCTGGTCGGAAATGGGCCGATCAGGTGCTGGATTAACAAACGTTTTGGAGTCAGCATGAGTGATAGAGTGGCGAAGCTTGATGTGAGTTTGGGTTATGGAAGTAGAAAAAAGTGGTTTCGGTATAGGTAATGGAATGAACGATCTACTAGCGGGGCGAATGACAATGAATAGATGGGCGAAGTGGAATAAGCTAGAACAAGCAAAGTAGACTAGCCTTGCAAGTAATCACTGGCGAGTGTAGCGAAATTTGTTCCGGAGTCGGGACACGCTGAGACCAGGGTGGCGGTAGGGATCCTGCCGATATTGGTTACGCCACGGATACTGCTGGTCGATCTCGACGAGTAAGGCTTGGAGGGAGGTGGAGCGATGGGGGTTACCTAATCCCGGATAACAGGTCCCGCCCACGGCTGGATTCCTGCTTTTCTCCACCCGGCAATTAGCCAGGTGTAGCATAATAGAATGAAGGAATATGTCCAGGTCACACTGGCAAACTCGGATGCCATCGACGACGAGGGTACATAACTTGGTCGCTCGATTTCGACGCTGCTTGCGTTCGGCACGGTATCTGGTCAGAGCGGAAGCATCACGTTCGGCTTCGGCGGAAATGAAGAGGTTATGGGTGAACTCCCAAATGGATTGACCATGTCGGGAGAGATACACTGCACATGCATTACGAAGATTGGCGAACCAGCCGAAATGGGTCAAGCCCATATCGGACATATCCGTCGCCAACACGGCCCACGGCTTGTGAGACAGGATTGCCTTTACCTATGGGAGCTTGGGGTGATTTAGGGGCTGGAGGAAATACCCACAACCGTGGATGAGACAAATCTCGAGCAACGTAGGCGCCTGTGAGGTCTGCAATACCCAGGCCTTTAAGATGCCCCACAGACCAGGGGCGAGCCGCATTCAGTTTGGAAGTAGTCATGACTTTCCGGCGAGGAATCCAGAGCGGGGGTGACTCTTCGGTCGACTCTGGACTCATTCTCATCCCGCGAAAAAGTCTCCGGGGAAGTTGACCTTTCGAAGTCTTCGGTAACGGCTTCGTCGTCGTCCACTTCGAGCAGGTTAGACGCCTCTTCCTCATCCGGAGAAGCGGTGGATGGCCCGCGGGGATCGTGGGGAGAAAATCAAAGGAGAATTGGAGAAGACGAACGGATGGGCAAGGATCTCGGAGTGTGGTCACGAAAGGGCGACGTTCCGGAAGCCAGCAAACCGGAAGCGGTCGGACCCGGATCAGGGCTGAAGCCCGGCTCACCTTCTTCCCGGATCTTTGCCGTTTCCGCCGACGAGGCGGACTGTTTTAGGTGTTTAGTCGCCGCTGAAGAAGGAAGCAACGAAATCCTGCTGGATCGGCGTTTTCCTCTATCTATCGGAGGATCCACTGGAGATGGTGAAGAAGCCGGCTGCGAGCTGTCTGGTACTGGTGGAGGGTTAGGGTCTCGAGAAGCATCACAGATCCGAAGACGTGTGGTTACCTCCGTGCTGACGGTCACCAACCCTGAGGCGGACGGCTTTCCACTCGGATGATCTGGCGCCCGCATCAAAGTCAGCAGACTGCGGTTAAGACAGTTGGGTGGGAGCATCGGAACCGGGGCCGCGGCGACAGGCTAAGTCGAGAAGGTTCCTGATGGCCCGCCGGATAGGCGCAGGGCCCTGCATCAGACGCGCCACCCTGGCAACCGCCTCTGTCAGTTGGATCCGATCAGCCTGTAACGAGGATAAACAGTCCACACGACGCTGCATTAGGTAAGAAATCATCTGCCGGGCTTTATCCACGCTCAACTGGGCATCGGAATGTGCGTCTTCACATTCCTGGATCTGGCGTTGAAGTTCGGGCTGCGCGGAAATCGACTGTTCCAGTGCTTTCTGGTACTTCGCCAGTTTCTTCACGAGGTGGTCCGTTGATTCTCCAGCTGACCCAAGCTAACTTGTGATTTTTCCAGCCGCTGGGAGAGGCGGATGTACCCCTCATAGTGCTTCGTCACCTTACGGGAAGCATGGGAGGACTCGAGCATCAAGATATGATAATACATGACACGCTTTTCTGCGGAGACATATGTAGTGAGCGGATGAAAAGAAAACCCTGAATAAGCGAGAATTCACTTACTTTGAGAATTCACGGTGGATGTCGCTATCTGATACAAGATGCACAGGGAGTCAATTGACTCGGACAGTTGCTTGTCTTGTATCGGTCCTTCTCCCGAACGAGGTCAGCCTTCTCATTCTCCAGTTGGTTAATGTGGTTTTGGAATTGGAGGGCATCTAGTATCTCCCGAACCCTGGCCTCGTACGCCCGCTGATCGGCCAGTCGCGCGGTTAGGGATAACTCAGTGTTCGCCATCTCGAGTCTAGCTACCTGAGCGGTCTAGGCAGTAATTTGGTTTCTCAGGGTAACCACCTCGGGCTGCCCTAGGCGACGCCCGAAGCCGGCAGATCGGGTGCTTAGGCTGCCTACCGGCGGCCTCGCTGGCCTCGGAGGGTGATCCAACGATGAGTTCGCGTCGGCATGGTCGGCCATGAGAACGGAGGAGGATTCAAAATGTGAGATGCGTAGTGATATCGTGCCTCAACCGTTGAGCGGCTGTGTGGTGGAGCCGATTTCCAAATCCAGGACGGAAATCTTGGGCGGAATCCGGATACCCACTAGCCCAGACGACCAACTATTGGAGGGGTACTCCGTTGATCCTGATCGCCATTAGGTTCGGATGAATCATCACTATGATGACTGACCCGATCCTCCCGGTCATCCGACCGGTCGTCATGCGCGAAAAAATCCATAATTAACTTCATCTCACCTTGTGTACCCATTGATCGGGGGTGGTTACACTCACTCAGGTGGACTCGGTGATGAAAACGATGATCTTGATCAGGTCGGAGGGGATGACCTTCTCGAGACGGGGGTGTCCTCGGGTGGAAATCTTCACCGGAGAACGAGTCAGGGTCGATACTTAACTTCAGTATCTAGGCACTGATCGGGAAACTTCGTCCGATCAGGCCAGCCAATAAGAACGAGAGACAACGAGAAACCAAGAAAAACGCGATCAAACCACGATCTTCCACAGTAATCCACAAACGTTATCTCCACAAAACCTTTCCAATATTAAAAACGTGTTCCAAACACGTGCGCGTGGGGGGTGAGGTTTGATAACCTAAACAAAACCCGTCGGGGGCCTTCCGGTAAGCCAAAATGCGTCTAAGCGCGTCTTAACCGGGAATTAAGTTGAGCTACAGGGGCCTAGTTAACCCTGTGCTCCCAATGACCGCGACACGTGGCGGAGCGACTCTTTGCTTAGGGGGTAAATCAAATCCTGTTATTATATATGCAATGTCCTATACCTAGTGTACCGTACACCAACTCATGTGCCTACCTCATACTTCGATCCTGTTCGTTTCGTCGCACGGTTGCGCTAGTACCACCTTACACATCTTTGTCGCACCTTCAAACTGATCCGTACCACTTCTGGACTGGTTATGGTCAAACTCTATGGCGATCTTCAACCATCCTGATTTCTCGATAAGCAGCCTGGAATCAGCTCGAGATCTGCCTCCCGGACATTGTTCGCCCCATATCAAACCCGGCTTTACTGAAAACTCCGTCTCTCGTCACACCAGGAAACCGGTTTGGGGCTGATCGGTTCGGATCATGATCAGCACAGCGATCGGGCAGTGATCAGGGCGATCATCCCCAGATCACCTCGAAACACCTCAGGGTTATCAACACATCGACACTGCCAGTTCACTCGACCATATTCTTGACCTTCATTGCATGTTGGGCTGCAAAGGTCGCACCGACTCAGCACTTCTCGTGAAATTAACCTGATCAGACCTTTTTGCGTTAATTCTGGATGGATCCATCAACTCTCCACCGCTTGCCTCAGCTTAGTAATGCTCGTACGGCTCGCCACTCCATATACCCAGTTCTGTCCTGTACCTGATCTTCGTATTCTAGGGCGGAGTTAAGTGACTCGGCCGATCGGGTCGGGATTTCCATGTCACATCCAACTTCAACATATGCGCCGTTCATGACTCACTCCGATAACTGGATTCTGCTGTTCCTGATATATCACTTCGCCATTGATGCCGTATCTCCAGTTTGTCTTGGTTGATCTAGTCGTGCACGTCCACGTGAACTCCACTTAATATCCAATGTCCCATCGGACCGTGACATTCCCCATTCCATTAATATCCGGGACCAGGCGCAATAACGGTATGTGGCTTATCCCTTCACACTACAAAAGCCCGTTGTCAACCGTCTTTCATCGTATACGGAATCAGCCTGTCCCACCCATCAACAGTCCTATCTTGATGGGTGTTCCTATCGTCACCAATCAACGGGCATGTGTGGTCCACCTTTTTCTTAACTTTTTGTCAGATCGCTTCACCACAGCCGCCCCTGAGCCTAACTGCAGCCACGCAACGACTGCAGTTCGAGTCATCCATTTCCGAATCTTCCATTTGGCTGCCTCTCCAGCCTGCGTCTCGCCTCTGGGGCCAAGTTCAGCCAGTCCTGTGACTTCCCCGATCTCGACCACCGCCACTACGATCACGACCAGCTTCATCTCTCCAACGACGACCCTGACTACTTATCGCCCGCCCCTAAGTTTCCTTGCTCGGCCCTCTCCGGGCCGCCCCGTTGGTTATTTAGAACAACTGGCTCGTCTGGTGGAGGGGACGGGTCCGCTCACGCTGGGGACCGTAGAGACAAGCCGACTGCGATTTGGACTCCAGAGCGCATTTCCTGAATTGATTTCCTGTGTGAGGCTAACCGGACGCTTCGTGCCGAGTTGTTTGACCGTCGGATCATCATAGATCGTCTGGAGTGCGATTCTGCCGACCTGGCACACCAACTATCGACCTTAAGACTGGATCGCGACAGGCTTGGTCATGATTTGCTGGACATGACGAACCGCGTCCAAGTCTTAACAGTCGCGCGAGATCAGTTGTCCGCTGATCTTGCTGCCTTGCGCGTCTCAGCTAAACCTTCCGATACTGTTGCTTCCCTGCAGTCGATGATTCGCTCGCTATCTATCACCGTCCGTGATCAAGGTATGTCCAACCCATCTGCTTCTTCCACAATATGTATATAACCGTTTCTTTCCTTGTTTTCAGATGAGCGCATCGAGGCTATGAAGCATTCGATGGTCGAGATGGGGGGCCACTTGCTACTGCTCGATGACCACCGTCGCGACCATGATCAGTTACTCCGACAAGATTCGCACCGCCGAGGAAGTGGAGCGTTTGAAGATCGAGATGCGCCATACGGACGAGCAGAACCAACACTTGGTGAAGCAACTTTCCGATTCGCACATCGGCTGTCCTAGTATCCAGAAACGGTTGAGTGAAGGTCAGAAGGAAGCCGACGATCACCGGCGCGAGCTTAATCTTGCTCGGGTTAAACTTGAAACCCTGGGGCTTGATGAGCGCAATTGGACTCAACGTCATGACGACTTAAAGAAGATCGCCCACCAAACAATGGTCAGGTGGACTGACCCGAACGCTGATTCGGGGTCGCTTTGGACGGCTTTACGTGGTCTCCCCGAGCTTGTCAGCTCTCTTGTTCCGACCGGAACACAGTCTCATAAGTCTCTTGGATCCGGCCCGCCGTCGCCCGCATTCTCAGTCGGTTCTTCTCCGCCGGTCAACGTGGATGCTGATCAACCAGTGATCAGCGAAGCGGCGGCTCCTGAGCCCACACCGTCTAGTCCGCCACCAGCTTCGAGACCGGTCTTGTCGATCTTGGGTTCGGCGAAGCGCAAACGGGCAAGCCAGTCGAAAAGGAAGACGGTCCTTGCTAAGCGCTCTCGCTTCATCGCTGACTCTGATGACGAGTCGACAGATTTGGACGAGCGAACGCGAGCTGCTCTGGCCAAGTTATGTAGTGATGATCGTCGACGTTCGGTGACGACCTCGTCGGTCTCAGCCTCGCTGACCCAGGCTATCGCTTTGCTTGACTCAGACGGCGATGAAGAGGACGATTTGGAAGACAAGCGACCGGTTCCGGCTGCTTGTAGTGGTCCTCCGGCCGACGATACGACGCCGACTGCTTAACCGGCCGGCAGATAAATCACCACTCCATCGGGACGATTACAGCTATGATCCGAAGAAGAAGTTCATGGATCTGTTTTCGTTATGCAGGGGAGACCGTCTAAGGCCCTTTTGGCGACCCGACAACCCTGGGGTGCTGATCAGCTGTGGGACCTAACGCCTCTGGGTCTCTTGATAAGGAGAAACTCGTTCCTCGCTGTTGGTCTCGTCCGCCAAAGTGGATTTTTCCGGCCAGGTCGTCGGCGCCCAAGGAAGAAGACTGGCAACCTCACGTGCTGAACCTAGGACCATCAAGCTCTTGATCGATTCAAATCCTTAGAAGGTTCTCGCGAAGCCTATGTCCGGATTGAACTTTCCTGATCGACCCTGGTTCAGAGTTCTGAAGGGACACCTGGATTCGTATTGCCGGGACCATGGTCAGGCGCTATGGGAGGCAGCTCACCACTTCCCGATCACTCCGGCTATGCATAAGGACGCTTGGCTCAAGCATTACGTCCTTGCTCGCAAGCGCCGACGCAGCAAAGCTGGAGCTGCTTGGACCGCGATCTGTGACTTTGTGGTGGATGGGATCCAGCTTGGTGAGTGCGACTTGGACATCTTCCTGTTTCCCGCCGTGTTGCATCTGCCTATCCGCCGGGTGGAAACACGAGGCATTACGGCTGACGGCGGGGAATGGTATCCCGGTCATGGAAACCCGACTCCGATCGGCACGTTGCGCGATGCTTTGGACTTTGCCGATCGTCAAGAGCCTTGGCGAAACCAATACCGCCTAAGACCTATGGATCATCCGGCGCTCCAGATCTCCCGTCTGCGCGTGAAATATGGCCCACAGTTATCGTGATAACCAATTTTCACTTCATTCTCTTTTAACCATTAATATATCACGATAACTTCTGATAACTCTTATGTTCCATATCCAAAACTTCATATCCAGATTCCCAGTGTTATCCCCATCTTGTATGTCCGATCGTTCATATGCACGTGAATGTAATTTTCATGAATATATGTATATGCATGTCCGTTGACTCCGAGCCCAATCAACTTGGTCCCAACTTGTTTGACCATTACCATTGGCTGATCCATCGTAATATGTCAACCCAGACTATTGCGACTCCTGATTGCCTTCTTCGTGAGTTTGCATAACTCCAAACCGGTTTCGTCTCACCCGATCACGTTCAAACTATCTTAGTAAAGCTCCACAGTTGAGATCCCGTTCATCTGACCCATGCTGGATCGTCGTAACCTTTCCACTGAACCAAAAAATCACGATGGGTTCGACCAAATCGGGTCCGCTTGCCTGATCGGATATCCAAAATCTTCTAAATTTTGGATTCATTTTGATCCAACGTTCTTTCCCAACTGTCCTCGGGCAAGAGAGCTTCGTCGAAGTCAAACCTTAGCTGATCATCGGATGACAACCTGGTTTTTGGGCGATCGGGGTATTCCCGGACTAGCTTCAGCTTCGACAAGTGGACGACCGGGAAAACTCCATAATCGGTACCAGCCGTAATTAACCGAGCGGCATGGTCGCTGACGAACTCGGATACACGGAATGGTCCATGCCATAGATGCGCTAACTTCTGGGCGTATCCTTCCTTCACACGATCCAAGTAAAGCCAGACCCTTGATCCCGGTACGATAGTATGCGAATCGGCTTGGTCGTTGTTCCGATCAGCTCTCTCTTGGATCGCCTTCCGAAGCCGTTCATTCACTTGTTCTCGCGCATGTTGATAATGCCGCTGGAGTTCCATACGCCATCGACGAGCTTCGCGATCTCGACCTCGGGTACATCCGACGGGAATCACCGATTCGATAGTAG
>MIQA02006403.1:0-12370 GCA_001887855.2 Sclerospora graminicola
TCAGGATCTATGTTTAACTTCATCTCACCTTGTGTACCCGTTGATCGCGGGTGGTTACACTCACTTAGGTGGACTCGGTGACGAAAACGATGATCTTGATCAGGTCGGAGGGGATGACCTTCTCGAGACGGGGGTTGTCCTCGGGTGGAAATCTTCACCGGAGAACGGGTTGGGGTCGATACTTAATCAGTATCTAGGCACTGATCAGGAAAGTTCGTCCGATCAGGCCAGCCAACGAGAGAGAGATAATAAGAAACCAAGAAAACGCGATCAAACCACGATCTTCCACAGTAATCCACAAACGTTATCTCCACAAAACCTTTTCCAATATTATTGACGTGTTCCAAACACGTGTGCGTTGAGGGTGAGGTTCGATCACCTAAAACAAACCCGTCGGGGGCCTTCCGGTAAGCCAAAATGCGTCTAAGCGCGTCTTAACAGGGAATTAGTTGAGCAAGAGGGGACTAATCAACCCTGTGCTCCCAATGACCGCAACACGTGGCGGAGCGACTCTTTGCCTTAGGGGAAAAATCAAAACCTGTTATTATATGTGCAATGTCCTATACCTGTGTACCGTACACCAACTCATGCCTGACTTATACTTCGAACCTATTTACTTCGTCGCACGGTTGCGTAGCACCACCTTGCCCATCCTAGCTGCACCTTCAAGCTGATCTGTACCACTTCTGCCCTGATCACGACCCGACTCCTATAAAGATCTTCAACCCATCCCGATCTTCGATAAACGACTTTGAAACCACTTGAGATCTGCCCTTCTGACGCTTGTCGACTTCGTATCCAGCCCGACTTAACCGAGAACTCCCCTTGCCTTCGCGTTTGAACGCCGATCAGAGGCTGATCAGCCCTGATCACGATCGGCATAGTGATCAGCCGAGTGATCAGGTGGTGATCAGAGCGATCAGCCCTTGATCACCTCGGGAACGCTCTGGGTCACCATCACCACGACTTCATTCATCTGCTAAGCCATACTTCCGACCTTCATACCCCGTCAGGGCATCCATATAACACCGATCTCAGCTGATCGGGTCTGATCAGGCCTTGTCACGTCATCCTCGGACAAGCCCATCGGTCATCATCACTCACACAACTTGCCATTCCACATGCCCGACTTCATTCCACATCTGATCTTCATTTCTTGGGCATAATCGGCCGATCGGGCCGAAACTTCGTGTCATGATCAACTTCAACAACTACACCGTTCATAGATCGGCTAGATGGCTGTCCCTGACACGTCATGTCAACAGTTGCTCACCTCGTTTTACATCCACGGGAACTCCACTTAGTAATTGAGATGACGATCTTGATCGTGATCTCCATCGTTCCATCAGTGTCTGGGAATGGGCGTAATGACAGTGCTTGGCTGATTTCTTCACATCGTGAATACCCGTTGTCCGCCACCTTTTCGTCGTAACTGTGATCGGCCTTTCTCACCCATCAACCGTCATATGTTGATGGGTGTTCCATCGTCACCAATCAACGGCCATGTGTGGTCCACTTCATTCTAACATTTTCTGATCGCTTTACCACAATATTGTTCACTCGCAAATCGGTTCATCATAGTCGCGAACATGGTTCTCATTTGCTCTGGGACCTCCGGCATGTTGGTATGGTCACTGCTGGGAGTCGGATTGTTCTGTGGAACTTCTTGAGCATCTTCAAAACTATCATCTGATCCGACTCGACCAGGTTCAGGCTTCCTTTTCCTGTTCTGCGACTCGATCTTGGGGTCGATCTGCTTAATCCCTTTCGGGCCCAGCGTCATACGCGTTATCCCAACCGAGGAGTCGGTGGAGGCCGCTCCAGATTGTGATGACGATTGATATATCGACTCAATATCCATAGGATATTCAGCCAACTGTGATCGGTGTGAAGATCCGCGATCGGCGACTGGACCACGGGGTTCGCCCCTAGTAACGAGGCAAGGTGATCATACAGAGTTGTCATAGCTTCTCTGATCGTTCCTTGGTCCAGATCGAACAGCATATTCGCGTCGAAGGCACCAGTAGTGAAGCCAACTTCGTCGATCTGTGCCAAGAGGTTCCTCATCAGATCAAGTTGACTGCCTGTGATAACCGGCCTGGTCGCCCGACCTTCAAGCTTCCCGATGATCTTAGGTTTAATGATCTTCATCACTCGGTTGGTAACCAGGAACTTGAGAAACTCTCGAAGATAGAACAGTCGTTCCACATCTCGGACAGTGGTCTGGTTCGATCTTCTCTTCGTCTTCCTCGAAGATCTTCGGTTTAGGTTTCACATATTTTTTAGGTGGATCACAATGATCCGCCCCCATGTTTTTTCTGTCTTTTTCCATTTTCTTCTTATGCATAGGATCAAGGTTAACACCTCGATCCTTTCCTGGGTTATAGTCAACTTTACTATAACCCAGATCGGCCCCGATCGGGGCCATGTGGGGAGTTGTTTCATCTTTAATTTCGACCTGGCACTCCACCAGACCAGGTCGACCATCGCTTCCTTTAGGTATGAACAGCATCGGAGGCGATACGCCTTCCTCCAATACACCCGAAAAAGTCTCCTCCACTTTGATTTTCACATCTTTTTCATCATCAAAGGAATCACGGTGATATCCTGAGTCACCAAGTGATCCGGGCACGCGCACCATTGTGGTGGAGCCGATTTCCAAATCCATGACCGAAGTCTTGGGCGGAATCCGGATACCCACTGGCCCGGACGACCAACTATCGGAGGGGGTACTCCGTTGATCCTGATCACCATCAGAACCAGATGAATCACCATTATGGTGACTGATCTGATCCTCCCGGTCATCCGACCGGTCGTCATGCGCGACAGGATCCATATTAAACTTCATCTCACCTTGTGTACCCGTTGATCGGGGTGGTTACACTCACTCAGGTGGACTCAGTGACGAAAACGATGAACTTGATCACGTCGGAGGGGATGACCTTCACGAGACGGGGGTGTCCTCGGGTGGAAATCTTCACCGGAGAACGGGTTGGGGTCGATACTTAATCAGTATCTAGGCACTGATCAGGAAAATTCGTCTGATCAGGCCAGCCAATGAGAGAGAGATAAAACGAAACCAAGAAAACGCGATCAAACCACGATCTTCCACAGTAATCCACAAACGTTATCCACAAAACCTTTTCCAATATTATTGACGTGTTCCAAACACGTGTGCGTTGAGGGTGAGGTTCGATCACAGGGTTTTCACGGCGGTCGTCGATTTCTGATACAAGATACGCAACGAGTCAATAGATTCAGACATCTATTTGTAGCTATCCCTCTCTTTAATGAGATCGGCTTTCTCAATTTCCAGTTGGATGATGTGGCTCTGAAAATAGAGGTCAGCCAGTACCTCCCGGACCCGGGCTTCATCTGCCCGCTGATCAGCCAGTCGTGCGGTCAGGGACAACTCAGTGTTCGCCTTCTCCACGCTAGCTACCTTAGTGGTCAGGACAGTGATTTGAGTTTTCAGGGTAGCCATCACGTACTGCCCTGGATGACGCCCGAGGCCAGCAGACCGGGCGCTTAAGCAGCCTACCGGGGAACTCGTTGGCTTCGGGGAATTTGCCGACGATGAGTCAGTGCGGGTATCGTCGTGACCAGACATAGGAACGGCGGAGGAGTTGAAGTGCGAGAAACGTAGTGAAATCGTGCCCCAACCGTTGTGTGGCTGCGACAAGACTCAGGGGCGGCTGTGGTGAAGTGACTTGGAAATTAACGGGCTAATGAGAAGTGGACGCACCCACCTGATTGGTGGAAATGTGGGTCCTAGCCGGCTGCCCGGACCGGCCAACGTGTGATGTAGGCTAGTAGCCGCTCGATGTATTCTCCGGCGGCAGAAGGTAGCCAGGCACGGAGTCGAGCCAGGTGGGCGTTATTTAAAGGGACCTGTACCCGGGCTAGCCAGAGGTAGATCGGATGGCTGTCGATGGTGGATAAACGAGGGACGGATGGTCTGAAGGATGCCCGCGCCTGAAGACGGCTGAGTGTTGCGGAGAACGGATGATCCAGATTTGGACGCGGAGCTGCCAAGGAAGGGTTAACGCCAGAGGTCAAGTGAGCTTAGACGGATGGCCATCCTGCCGATCCGGCTGGGTTTGGTGTACAGCACACCAAGGAGCATCCGGCCGATCCGGCTGGGTTTGCTGAACAGTACAAAAATGAGCATCCTGCCGATCCGGCTGGGTTTGGTGTACAGTACACCAAGGAGCATCCGGCCGATCCGACTGGGTTTGGTGTACACAAAGGAGCATCCGGCTGATCCGGCTGGGTTTGCTGAACAGTACAAAAATGAGCATCCTGCCGATCCGGCTGGGTTTGGTGTACAGTACACCAAGGAGCATCCGGCCGATCCGACTGGGTTTGGTGTACACAAAGGAGCATCCGGCCGATCCGGCTGGGTTTGATGTACAGTACACAAAAGAGATCCGGATGAAGCTAACTGGACTATTAGGTAAGGCACTTCATATCCAGCCGGGCTATTTGGGGTAGGTTACACAAAAGGGAGTATTGGACATAGGGATAAAAAACAGTATATGTTTCGCTTTCTTAGGCACAAGTCGCTTTCATTGGTTCACAGCCGAGGGCTAACAAGGTCCCCTCTTGCTGTTATTGGTTTGCCCGGGGAAGGTTAAAAAAAACACCGGAAGTCCCCTGACCGGGAGTCGCTGCGTTTTGTATACTCACCTCAAATCGCCCGTGTTTTCAACACGGTTATGTCTCGTATTGGAAAGTGGGGCAACGTTTTGGCTTACTGTGGAAGATTGCGTAGTTTTATTTGGATTCCCTCACGTACACGACTGTATTTATTTCTTTATTATCATTGGTTTAGCTGGCCGATCAATTATTCTCGGTCCAGCCCTCGCAGTATACAAACTTCAAGTATATTGCCAATCCAGCTCCCCGGTGAAGATTTCCGCCCAGGAGCTACCCCTAGTCCTAACCCTCGTCTCCCTATTCGACGGACTTTTAACTTTTCGCCCTAGGGTCCATCAAGAGAGCGCAACCGCCAGTGCTGACGGGTACACAAGGTGAGCTTATCGACCATGGATCATCCAAGTCGTCACGACCAAGGTGATGGAAAGGACCGATCCAGCCGGCCGGATGCCGGATCGGATCAAGACCTGGAAGGACGGAGTACCTCCTCCGACAGTCAGTCGTCTGCTCCCCCAGTGGGTGTTCGCATCTCAGAAGGAATCGCTTAGAGCGACTACACCACACATGCCCCGAGTCACCTGGATTACCAAATGGCTAAGCGTATCACCCGCTATTTGAAGGTGACGAAGTCTCTTAAACTGGCTTTGAAACATGACGATGGGGAACCATCACCGATACGCATCGTCAGTTACAAGGAAGACCGAAAGACAGCGTGATTTTTGTGAATGGGATGATTGGAGGGTGAAACTGCAACAAACAAGGAGCCGTTGCGTTATCCAATGCTGAAGCAGAATTCGTGGTCGCTGCAGTTGGAGAAAGGCAAGCGCCTGGAATAAAGGGTTTGTACGATGAAATTGGTGTGCATTCAAGGGTCCAGATTGTGCTCAAGATTGACAATCAAGCAACAATCAAACAGTTGCAGAATGAGGCTACTGCTTCCAACACAAAGCACGTGGGTATTAAGCTGAAGTTTATAAATGACTACACTAACAAGGACAAGATGCGACCTGAACATTTTGTGACAGGAGACATGGTAGCGGACCTGTTAACAAAGACGTTGAGGGCACCAATGATTGCAGAGTTACGGGAGCAAATTGGACTCAAGTGATGGTTTTAGTGGATAGTATGGGTTATTGCACTACTGTGGTTGCAAGTTTGATGAAGACCCGAACTGTGTATGCATAGAGGGGTGTCTAAGTATTTCTCGGAAGGAGTGCTGGTACCCATTTACTGATCGACGCTAAAGTGTGAAAAAGTAAAATTCCGTTTTTTTAACGATAATTACAGTGGGACACCATACATAACATTGAGGTTACAAAGAAGACAGTACTGATTTATTTTGCTAACCTTTTATATTAATGTACTTTTTAGTTTTACGTTAAAAGACAGTTAAGCGACACACAGGTTGAGGGCCGGTGCGGTAGTCCTCTAACTTTGCTAGCACTAAGTTATCTACTAAATAGCACCGTTCTATAGTTCTAACCGGCTACGGACGTCAAGCACGCATTTGGGCACTTTGGAAGCTCTAACCGGCTCAAGGAACGCCTACGCTCAAGAGGGCCGTATGCA
Source organism: Sclerospora graminicola (assembly GCA_001887855.2). Taxonomy (NCBI): domain Eukaryota; phylum Oomycota; class Peronosporomycetes; order Peronosporales; family Peronosporaceae; genus Sclerospora; species Sclerospora graminicola. Next base: position 6,229 of record MIQA02006403.1, read on the forward strand.
CGTAACGCTATTTTCCTACATATCTGATTTTGGATTTTGTCCACGGTGGGACTCGAACCCGCGCTCTCCCGATCCAGGGGGCAGGGCCTTAACCACTGCCATCCGAGGACTACAAGATCGCCTCAGATAAAGCACCATATCTAACTACCGGAACTGCACCAAATTGGCGGTAACAGTTATGCATATAAAAAAGTGCTTTCTGATGCACTGACTTTAAGAGTAGGGGGAATCGCTAATCGGTACCTCAAATTAACGTCAATTACTAATCAGTACCCTGCTTGAATAATTATTGCTTATCGATAGCTAAATCCGCCCTTTTTGCCAGTGGCCTTACTAATCGTAACCTGACAGCAAAAATAGCGTTAAATATGAGTACATGTATTAATATATTGAATTCTATCATCATGACAAGATCGTTGGCGCACAGTTTATGAACTTTTTGCTGGAAAAGACGCACCTTATATCCCAAAGTTTGGGTGATACGAACAATCATACATTTTATCAGCTGAAGCAGATAGTGCACTAAGAGAACGATTGCAGTTACTCACGCCTCATGGGTAAGAGTATCTGCGGAAAAGCGAGTGGATCAGTGCTTATCGTAATGAGCGTTTTAGATAACAGAAAGGTATGAAGACAATAGATGGTGTTCGAGTTGCGTGGGACAGTACCGCGTCTCGGTAACTTGCCGTTTGCGATGGAAACGACACGTGTGTAATTGCAGTAGATGATTCACCCAACGAGCTAAGCGCAGAACCGTTTGCATAGTAATTCTGGGTACATGACACGTCCACAATGTCCATGGTCTCTGCTTGCACGTGGGGATCCATGTGTCACACATCACGGCTTCGCTCATCGAGCGAGCGGATGGAAACTTTACACCACTACGACGTAACCAAATTGCCACACTTGACCAATAGTACGAGCATTACAGCACTACACACGTTTGTTAATCCGAAAAGGAAAATTTAGTCGATCTAATCGAATCGTAGTAACAATGTAGAACACTCACTGGATGTCACAGACGCAATGTATCAACACTACGCAGAGTAACGTCTGCTTGACGCCACGACCTTTATATTTCGTTGAATCAATGGAAAAAGTGCTTCTAGGCGCTCCCGACCCACACAGCATCAGGACCACAGTACAAAGAACAGGCTGCATCGCGAACACTTGTCAGCGTTACATACCGATTGATGCTGATTCTTGTGGAGTAAATACGCGGCAAGCTCACGTTTGCAAGCTTCTCCCGAAAGAATTCCAAAACGAAGACTAAAAAGAACTCTATATTTTTGCTGACTGGTACTGTGATGGGGTACCATTACATAAGTGATATTTAAGTTGAAATATCACATTCATTTTCCGTCTTACTATCTGAAATATGAATATTTGATTATAAATTATTATAATCCACAAGGAAATCCGATTCGGGTGTAAATACCGAATCCAAGAGGGGATCTACTAGTAAGAGTAGTATTAGATCAGCTTTATATTACATGTTAGTAGGATTACTTTGGATTTAACTATATTCATTAACTCTAAACCATTAATAATATTTTCACTCTCAAACAACCGTCTTGAAGCCACGCGTCTTGACTATATATTAACATATATATTAAGGGACTTCTTAACCAACCAAATAGTCCATACCAAAGTTTAATCTTACAGAAACTATTTAGGAACAAATTACATTTGTTCCGAACCAATTGCACGCTTCCTCACTTGCAATTTTTACAGTGTAAGCCTGTAACAGCTAGCCTGTTACACCTAGTAGCCATTTGTGGTCAGTCTTAACGACCACCGTTCTGTTCCGCTAGATAACCAGCGAAACGAGGGTTTAAATGCCGCTGACCGGCATGTCGATGGTCAGCGATCGCGACCGCAAACGCTAGCGTCACCTCGCGCAAGACTTAGTGAGACAGGCTTTCCCTCATTTTCCACAACGTAGCGTGGAAACTGTTGTGGAGATGATGCGGAAAATGGGGCCCGACATCATCACCGTCCTCCGTGATAAGACCTCGGAGGAAGCATTGGGAGTAGTAAACCGTTTTAAACGGGTTTACTTAGACCACCAAGTGCGTTCCGCGACAATGATGTCGCGGTCGCCACCAACAACGCCAACGTCGAAGTAGTAAAGGTGCGGATACCGCCCTTTACTGATGAAGCGGGAGAACCCCTACGAAAAAAGATGGTTCGCAGAGGTGGAAGATGGCATCTCTACGCAGAAGATGGTTGACCCACGTCAACAAGCTTATTTGCCACTAAATGCCTGGGCGATGAGTCGCAGATCAACTGATGAATCTGCGTTCCTGACCTATCAGGAACTAAAAGCTGAGCTGAAGCTAAACTTCGAAGCTCTAGAATCAGAAAATAAATTCCATGAACTAATAGATACTGGAACTTAGTTGCCGAGAAGAGTTCATGGAGCTCCGGAAAAGTTAGCTTAGCCTTTAAGCTTACGCTTTGAAGATTCAATATTTGTTATCAAATATTGTGTATGGAAGAAGTGACCCCTGCCATGCAGGTCACTCGCTTTATGAGGGGACTGAATGATGGTCTTAACAAGCAAAGTCTTTATCAAAACCCGCCAAAGCCTCTGAGTGATGCTATCGACAAAACATCCGGGAAGAATTTAGCATGCGATCCGCGTCATCGCATGCTGGATTCAGTCGAAGGGCTAAACAGCCTTTCGACTGTAACATGCAAGATCAGCATGTTAATCAGTTTCCAAACAAACAAAGTTCACACTTCGTTCCAAAACACCAAACCCGCGCCGGAGTATGCGCGGAGAAGGTCAAGAACCTATGGACCTATCGGTTGCAGTTGCCTCGACCTCGAGGCAACCGAAGAACAAGTAATTTCTTCGCTGCAATAGATGCGCGAAGGTGGGTCATTACGCCCACGAGTGTATGACGCCGCGGCCGGCTCCACGCAGCCAGCGGACTGGACAGTCTGCTCGCAAGCGACATCAACAGGGGCAACCCTCTGTTGATGCAAAAAACGTCAACAACCAGTAGGTGCGGGGTGTCCTACTGAAGGGGTTATCTCACATGCCGACATCGGGCATGTGAGGATAATAGCTCCAGACGGGACTATGTCCTGTCAAAAGTTGCAGGGTGAAGGGAAACCTCTCAACACCCTGCAAGTAAAGCCGCATGGAAACGATGTCCCTATGCGCGCTCTGTTTGACACAGGAGCGTCAAACAATTTCGTTAGAACTGAGGTTCTAACGTCGTTGGATTTCGGGGAGATTGAATCTCCACGAAGTATGTTACCAGTCCGGTTAGCAACAGGTGCAACCGTGACTATTCCGAAGCGTGTGGTTCAAACACGCTTCGTGCTGGATGAACTGTCCTTCGAAGATGAATACATCGTCCCCGATTCAGACGACACGTTTGATGTTATGGTCTGCATCCCTTGGATGCCCAAGCATAAACCAACGATCGACTGGGTCAACCTGTCGATCGCCTGTGGCGGATCCACGGGATCGGATCACCCTGTGAGTAATCCGAATGTATCAAACAATACAACCGCAGCGTCAGACAGTCTGGTGGATAGCGATGGCACCACCAGGTCTGATATGACACTATCAGCGGAAGGGATATCCGCTGATAAGAGTCCAGGGGGACTAACCAACGTAACGGAAGAGTCGTTGCATGTTGGTAACGTGGGAAACACGGGTGGCAAACATCCCCGTGTTCAAGTGTCCACGACTGACGACGGTCCTGGGAAACACCCACCGTGAGAATGAAGATACCAACACGAGGGAAGACAATCCCCGTGTTAAAGATTAAGAACTCACGACTGAGAGCAGTCGTGAGCAAGAAGATTCTATGGTTGGCAGTGGCCACCATGATGGAGAAGCACTAATGATAACGATTACCGTGTCGTTTAACATGCAATCGATCAGACGAGCGCATCTGATTGCGTGGACAGGTCCGCCGAGACGGCCAACTTCTTGACGCATACAGAGACCGGATTAGCTACCCAGCCTCTGGCACTCGATAATCCTCCGGAAGAAGTTTGGAAGTAATGGCTCATCCTGCTTTAAGCTGGAAGAAATTTGTGAAGAATTTGCACGATGATCAGATCGAACAGATCTGCGTCATCGTTGCAACAGATGATGTTGTGGATATTCGTTCACGAATATCCACATTGCAAGCGGACGAGCGAAGGTCCAGCGCTTTGAAGCGCAGCATTGGGAGTCGTTTAAAGCGAATTCCCCGTACTATAAAGTACTTGGGAATATGCTGACGTATTCCTAGAAGAAGTATCTTCCAAGCCCCCTAAAGACAAGGGAAATCGACACGAAATTGACCTCATGCCAGGCACGAAGTATTGTGACACGCGGCAATGGCCATTACCGCTAGACCAGGTCAAGGCGATCGACGAGTTCTTTGATGATCGTCGTAAGGCTGGACATATGCGGGAATCTACTTCACTACACTCTAGTCCCACCTTTTGTGTGAATACGTCCACCGGAGGATGGTGGTTCGTTCATGCTTCTAACACGTAACGCATCTATTACGACTGGTGCGTGAATTTGCACCGAGCTTCTTTGACGATGTGTTCATGCACAGCAATTCTGACACAATAAAAGTGATGTAGATGTTCAGAAAGAACATCTACGACGGGTGTTAGAGCTTACGCGTAAACATAAGCTCTATGCCATCTTGAACAAGTGCACCTTTGATACACCCGGGATACTGTTCTTGAATGTTTTGTGGGCAGGAACGGGGCGGGCCTGATCCGGAGAAGATCAGAGTAATCGTGGAATTGCCTACGCCAAATAATGCCAAGGAAGTTCCACACGTACCGCTCAACAGGTTGCGCAAAGTTACGAGGAATGTGTGTTCAGGCGTTTCGGGGCGAGCGAGGTCATCCGGCATGATAGGGAGCCCGGATTTATGGCGGACGTATTCCGAGCCTTCAACAAGATCCTGGGACAGAAACAGAGCGCAACTATGGCTTACCGCCCGCAGGCGAACGGAAAGGCCGAAAGGATGGTCCAGACTCTGACCAGAGCCCTCAAGATGTATGTGGTGGAGGCGGATCAGTGCGACTGGGACGAATATGCGGAGAGACTGGTTTTCGCTCTCAATTCGTCGTACGATCGGGTAAGGGGCGACACCCCTTTTTATTTGGCTTACGGATGGGATCCCCGATCCACTTTGGAAGCCGCCATACCAATAGGGTGCACCAGAAGCCGGGACAGAGACGCCCGTCGCTGGAGGATGGGAGTGCAACGCCACTATTCACTGGCGAGGGAACTGGTAAACGAACGCCTCCGACAAGCAATCAAGGACCGCGCCGATCAGAATAACGACCGAGCCAGAGAACACGGCATAGAGCCAGGTTCCCGGGTATGGCTGTATCTGGATCGGGTCAAGGAGGGCTATGCGCGGAAGTTAGCTCATATGTGGCATGGCCCCTTCCGAGTAGCAGAGCTGGTCGGGGATCATGCAGTTAAGCTGGTCACGGCAGGCACGGATTATAGCGTTTTCCCGATAGTGCATGTTTCCAAGTTGAAGTTGGTTAAGCATTTCCCGGACCGCCCGAATACGCTCCTTACGGTGGAGAGCGACCGGCTCGACTTCGATGAAGCCCTACTGCCGGAGGACAGCTGGGACAAGCCGCTAGATCCGGATGAGTACGAAGTAGAAGAAATTTTGGACGTTCGGAATGGACGGAAAACCCGGTTTGGGCGGATCCACAGAGAGTTTCTCGTGCAGTGGAAAAATTGCGAGGAGCGGTCGTGGGTGGACGAGCTGGATCTAAATTGTGGAGCTTTAATGTGAGAATTTGATCGCCGACGGGCGAGCCAAAACCGCTTCGGAGTCATGCAGACCCATGAAGAAGGTGAGGCGGAGCCAGAAAATTAGTCCACCCGGCTGCTGGATAGCAGGCACGGCCGGATTAATTAACACTAATCAGCCAATCAACCGGCAGATGGAAATTAGTCTGGTCAGAAGTGGGCCAATCGGGTGTTAGAGTAAACTTAGAGTCAGTATGGTGCCGGATGGATCGGGTGTTGGCGTAATCTTCGAATCAGTATGGCGCCGGATGGATCGGGTGTGGGAGTAATCTTCGAATCAGTATGGTGCCGGATGGGTCGGGTGTTGGAGTAAACTTCGAGTCAGTATGG
>MIQA02006406.1:0-18107 GCA_001887855.2 Sclerospora graminicola
GACAATTGGTGATTGCACATCATATGAGCCATTGTATGTAGAACGCCCAGACGTATCATATCTTCGGACGTGGGGATGTGTAGAAAATGCCTGCGGTGATGAAGCTACACAGCTTCCATCTGAACCTCCGTTTGTCAAGATGCGGAAAGACAGGAGAAGTCTCAAGTTTACAGAAGATAATCCGGTGGCAACAAGACAAGATACCAACCTAGAACCGGTTGAGGTGTGCACCGAGTGTCAGGGGGGTCGGACTCCACAAAATAAAACAGACGCGTGTCAGCAGGGCTGAATACAGACATGGATATATGAACTACAAGTAAAAGGAAGCCTAACGCGAAGTACAAGGACTACGCGCAAGTGTATCACGTGACGTACAAGAAGGCACGAAAGCAGAAGCTAGCGCAGGGTGCACATGATAGTTCTGCAGCATTAGTACAACCAAAGGACAGTCTTCTGCAGACGAGATTAAAGAGCCACAGACATACATGCAGGCTATTGCTTATGAACAGTACGCAGACTACTGGCGAGCCGCTTTGCAAGAAGAGTTGGTGTCATTGAAGAGACACAATGTGTGGGTCCTGGTGCCACGCAGGGAGAAACGCACAGAAAAAATGTGATTGCCAGTCGATGGTATTTGCACTGAAGAAAGACGATCAGGGCTACGTCAAACGCTTTAAGACACGGCTAGTGGTGCATAGATTTAAGCAAGTCTATGGGATTAACTATTACGAGTCATATACACCAGTGATCAGCTTCAACACTATACGGATCTATTGCTCATGGGACATGAAGCTGACTGTGATTAAGTAAGGATGCAACTCAAGGAAGTGTTTGAACTGGTAGATCTCGGACCAGTCAAGTATCTATTGGGTATCGAGGTGATGATAGACCGACATGTCAAGACTATATTCATCAGTCAAGAAGCATATGTCGTGAAAATACTCAAGCGCTTTCATCTGGCGGCGTGCAACCCAGCACCAACACCAGAAGCGGCGACGTATACAGTCAATATAAGGAAGATACTCGTGACCAGCAATACAGAGAGGCAGTTGGAGCACTGCAGTACTTGGTATCGGGCTCATGGCCGAACATTGCGCATGCTGTAAGAAGGTTTGGGCAGCAACCATACGGCAGGAACACTATGCACAAGCGAAACGAGTTTTCCGATACCTAAAAGGAACCAAGAACTTTGGTTTGCTGGTTGTGATACGCCAAGGACCTATAGAAGTAGTTGAGTTAACCGTTTACAAGGATGCAGACTATGAAAACGATAAGAAGGATCAAAGAAGCATCAGTGGATACTTAACGATGATTGATGGAGCTGTGATCGGCTATGGATCACGCATACAAGGAATCAATGCACTGAGCACTATGGAAGCTGGATACTATGATGCATGAAGGAATAAGGAACTTGCAGTGGGTACACAAGCTATGCAAGGAGTTAAAGGTCAAGACGCAAACACCAAAGATATATTGCGACAACATGGCAGTCATCTATCTTATGAAGAAGCCTGGTAAGCATCATCACGTCTAGCATATTGAGAACAAGTATCACTACGCGGGGACACTGGTACAAGAAGAAAGACTGAAGACTGAATAGGTGCCGACAAACAATCAAGTTGCTGACGTAATGACAACAGCACTAGAAAGTGTGAAGTTCACGCGTTTCCGAACGATGCTAAGTGTCGTGCCACGCAGGGTGAATGCAGACGAGCGGTTTCGAGGTAACTTATTGGAAACGATTAAAGAAAGAGAGGCAACTACAGACTTACATACAGGCCGCGTTCAAGTGACGGGCAATGGCAAGAGATCCGGGCACCGTCTTCTGGATGAGACTCAGAGCTACTTAAGATAACCTTTCGACAAGCGGGTGCAGGGATATCACTTCCGGTCACCAAGTCGAGGGTTCGTGTTGGATACCGGATGCGACCAAGTTGCTGAAAGTATACAACATAAACAACAAGTCACCCAAGACGCGCCTGTAACAGGGCTGCTGTTACGCGGCTTACACTGTAAGTTTGCAATGAGGAAGCGTGCAAATTGTGTAGGACCAAATGTAATTTGGTCCTCCTTAGTTTACCTTAGATAAACTTAGATAGAAAAGTAATTAGTGTATTAATTAACTATCGATTAAGTATATATATATTACTATATATACACCTAAGGGACGTGAGTGCTAGAAGGTAAGTTTAAGAGTGAATATATTTATGGTTGGTTAAGAGCTAACTAGTATAATTAGACCTAGACTAATCATAGTAACATGTAGTATAAAACTGATCTAATGATATTTTTATCATTAGATGACTTGTTAGATTCGATTATATCAGAATCTGTTCTCAAAGGTGGATTATGACAACTTATAATCCAATATTCACATTTCAGGTATTACGTCTGAAATTGAACTGTGATATTTCTACTCAAATATCACTTATGTAATGGTACCCCATTACATCACCCCCCACTCAAGCTGGTTGGCCAATAATATAATGTAATATTGGCCAATCGAGTGGTGGCACTTGTTGGTCATAACGATATTCTGTTATAACTCATCTTGACCAAAAGTAAACTAATGGTCAGCAAACGCAGCGGCGCTCTTACGGGCACTGCCGGTACTCTGGAAACGGACATCACCTCTGCATCGCGTGCGGAGGTGTCGTCGAATGCCGACGCTTCGAATGTAGCGTCGAGGCGCAAGACAAATCCGAAAGACCGCTTGTCTCTCGTAGTAGACGCTGTGGAAGCAGTGTCTAAGCGAGGGCGGGAAGACGTCGCGAATGCAGCGTCTTCCGCGTCTTCACCTGCCGCAAGGCGGGTGTCCAAGAAGAAGTCCAATGACATCTTCAGAGAGTCATCTGACTCCGAGAATGAGGGCGAGGACGACATCGTCCCTGTCCACAACTCTAGTGGGGTTAAGACCGCTAGAACTGCTTCGCCGTTAAGTGATGGCGAAGTGGATTCTGACGCCGTCGATTACGACAGCGACAACTCAATGAAGCGGTGGTATGAGGAGCGTAGGGCTCCTCCTGGACCTCGTCATTCGCCAGGTCGTAGCGAAGACGACTTTGAGATGACAGGTGGTGCTCCACCTGCCAAGAAACATCGTGCGGAAGCGGCCTACACTGCTTCCGATTCACTGTGTCGTGTGGAACGTCATGTTCCGTACGAAGTGGGGTTTTGGACCCCAGCATGGACGCTTGCCCTTGGTAGTGGTGGGCATGTCAAACGTGATTGTCAATATCCACTGTTTGACATTAATGCGCTTGACGATTGCGAGGACCTTCGCAATCGTCATTTTGATCGTAGTACTGACGATAGACGTCGGTACTTCATCGACCTTTTCTTCCAAGCTCGTTATTACACGAACCGGAAAGGGTCGCAAAAGAATAAGGACGACAAAGACGCCCTTACTCAGAGTTGGAATGCCTTTGTTGACAATTACAACAAAGGTCCCGACGAGTATGTGAAGAAGGTTCACGCAAACCGCGAGCGCTTCTTAAAGTACTCACGCTCAGGTAAAATGGAGTATATCCATTTCACTTGCATCAAAGAGGGGTTCTCTTGCGGGGTTCCTTCGAACATGAAGTGTCCGTGTTGTCCCGCGGGAGCTCCTCGTCTAACCGAAAAGGAGCTAAGAGGGTACCGAGGTTTCTCAGTACCCGCTAATGTTAAGAGCCTTATCGACGCTCTTAAAGCATCGGTAGCTGTTACCGAAGCTTCGCAGCCACCAGCACCTAGTGTTGGCGTGCCGCCCTCATCAACACTTAGTGTTGACGCTTCTTTTGAGTTCGAGGAGAAGTATCCTTCTCGAACTCACGCAGGAGGTCAGGGGCATCCGCCCTCAACACCTCGATCGGTTCCCAAGAGTCAAACTCTTGGGAATATCCCAGCCAACGCACCAAGTACTCGGTACGCTGCCCCTTCTTATAGGGAACCGAGCGCTTCGAAAGCAAGCGCTCGAGAATGTAGCGCTTGTTCCCCTGACTGTCAATCAGGGGCGGCGGGGGCTGATAATTCCCTCGGCGTTGTTGTTGCGGCGCATGGTTATCAGCTCCGCAAGCTTGAGAAGCACTGTGACGCTTTGAGCGAGGACATGTGCCACTCGATGAAAACGTATCGTTATCATCGGGACGAGATTCGTGAGATTCTCGACGCGCAAGTCGTGATGCAGAAGAAGAGTGATCTTCTGATGCTCGACGTTGATCGTCTAAAGTCGGAGATGGAAACTCTCCAGGCTTCCCACCAACGGTTGGAGACCGATTACAAGTCTCTCTTGGGAGACTTGAAGAAGCACGGCATTCGCCGTGGCGATGCGTCTCGTCCGAAGACGTAGACGATCGGTACGGTTTGAGCCTCCCAACGTAAAACGTTGGATGGAGGCGCATGGCCGCGGGAATGTCTAAAGTGTAGGCATTCCCCTTAACACCTTGGACCTTAAAGGGCCCAATGAACTTAGGGAGCAACTTCCGTGTAGGGAAGTTGCTAATTGCATGTGTAGGCAAATTAGTTGTAGATAACATAACTAATTCACCTTTTTGAAAAGAATTTGTGTTCTTCCTTCCATTCTTATCTGCATTCTGCTTCTGCTTGTCAAAAGCGGAAGCAAGCGCGTCTTTTACATAGCGTATTACAGCTTGACGTTGTAATACGAATTCATCTACTGCTTTATTGGCAGTAGATGGGTTGTTTTCATTGTCTGCAGCCATTGCTGCCGACACATATTCCGCATAAGCGGTTTCGGTTTCCGAAACTGCTTGGGTTTCTTCTGTGGTAACCGTAGAAGACTCATCAGTTTCTTCACAAGTTGCAGCTGCAGCTTGTGCATCGACTCGCTTAGAATTTGAGCGGGTCCCTCCCCCACTTAAATTTGGCGTACCGCCAAGTAAAGCCGGGGTTCGTGGATGCCGTAAGGCATTCACGTAAAACGGTGTATGCTTAGTAGAAGCATGCACCGAGTTGTTTATAGCAAACTCAGTGAGTGGCAAATAATCGCTCCACTGCTCGAAGGCATGCGCGTAAGAACGCAGCATGTCGCCGAGAACGCGGTTAACGCGCTCAGTCTGCCCATCCGTTTCCGGATGGTCCGCGGTTGACATCTTCAACTGCGTACCCAATAACGAGAACGTTTCTTGCCAGAAACGTCCTGTGAATCTTGGATCACGATCCGAGACTATGTTTTCCGGCATTCCGTGTAAACGGAATACCGTGTCAACGAATATCCGCGCCGTTTGCGCAGCGGTGACATTCGCTGACACTGCAGCAAGATGAACCATCTTACTGAAACGGTCTACAAAGACCACTATGCCTGTTTTCCGACTGTGATCAGCCGGAAGACCAAAGATAAAATCCATGGAAATGGACTTCCAACACTCTGTCGGAACCGGCAGAGATTGGAGGGGAGCCTGCGCGGATTGTGCAGGCTTGACGCGCTGGCATATCTCGCAAGCGCGGACGTACTTACGTACCCATTTATACTGGTTACGCCAGTAGAAATCGCGTGCGAGAGAAGCATACGTCTTCTCTCGACCTTGATGCCCCGAAATCGGTGCATCATGGTACTCAAACAAAATTTGATGTTTGAGGTCATCGTCGTTTGGAACGACAATGCGATTAACATCATCTTGGTCTGTGCTGTAAAGCAACAGACCATCGTGCAATTGATAACGATGCACGCATGCGCGAAGGAACTCTGGAAGTTCCTTGCGCTTCCGATCAGATTGATCACTTAAGTAATCGATCAGTAGGCGAGTTTCCTCGTCTGTTTCGTACGCTTGACGTACTTGTCGCACAAGCGGCGACGACAGAGCAGTGCAACGTATTGCGTTTGCACTGGTTGCTTCGATTACGGACGGTTTCGTCTCGTAATCGGGGCGTCGTGATAGCGCATCCGCTACCACGTTCAGCTTTCCCGGTTTATACTCAACCGTGAAGTTGTATTCCGCAAAGAATGACAGCCAACGTGCCATTCTTTGAGAGATGTGCGGTGAATTCACGGCCGTGCGTAGCGACGCATGGTCCGTGTAAACCACGAAGGGTCTATCTCCTAAGAGATAGATCCGAAACTTCGCCAGTGCATACTTCATGGCAAGGAGTTCCTTGTCATGCACCGGATAGTTGCGCTCGGCTGGGCGCAGCTGACGCGATTGGTAATAAATCACGCGATCACGATCATCGTGATCACGCTGCATCAGGGCGCAGCCGATGGCGAAATCGCTCGCGTCGCAAACGACGTGGAACGGTCGCTCGTTATCGGCGATTGCCAAAACGGGAGCCTCAGTCAAGCTACGCTTGACTGCATCAAACGCATCTTGGCACTGGGTATTCCAGCGCCATTCGACATCTTTCTTTAATAATTGAGAAAGAGGTCGGATCAGACCGGCATAGTTGCACGAATATTTGTGCAAATATGTCGCCAGTCCGAGGAACTTTCGAAGTTCCTTAACGTTAGTTGGCGGAGGCCATTCAACGATCACCCTGATCTTTTCTGGATCGGGGCGCACTCCATTCTTGCCTACAAAGCAGCCAAGAACGGGTATCTCAGGTGCACCAAAGGTGCACTTCTTTAAATTTGCATAGAGCTTGTGCTTGCGCATAAGCTCTAACACCTGACGTAGATGTTCTTTATGAATGTCTACATCAGTTTTGCCATGTTCAGCCTTGCTATGGATGAACACATCATCAAAGTAGCTCGGCGCGAATTCTCGCACCGGGCGCAATAGATGTGTAACGCATCTGTTGAAGGTGGCAGGGGCATTTCGAAGCCCCTGTGGCATCACAAGCCACTCCCAAAGCATACCGCTTGGGGTGCTTACAGCCGTGAGAGGAATATCCTTCTCACGCATAAGGATTTGGTAGAAACCATCCCTTAAGTCGAGAGCACTGAAAACGGTGCTCCCGCTCATGCCATCAATGATGACATCCTTTCTCGGTATCGGCGTTTGCGCCGGTACTGTTGCTGCGTTCAGCTTATTGAAAGCATGAACGATTCTCCACCCACCAGTGGACTTCTTAACACAGAAGGTGGGGCTGGAGTGCGGTGAGGTAGACTCCCGCACATGTCCCGCCTTACGACGAGTTTCAAAGAACTCGTCGATGGCTTTAACTTGATCGCGCGGCAATGGCCATTGCCGCGTGACACAGTACTTCGTGCCGGGGACGAGATCAATTTCGTGTCTCGTTCCCTTATCCTTGGGGAGCTCACAAGGTACTTCTTCTGGGAATACGTCAGCGTATTCCCAAAGTACTTCGTAGTACGGAGAAGTCGCCTTAAGCGACTCCCAGCTCTGCGCTTCAAAGCGCTGAACTTTGGTTTGATCACTGGGAACGAGTTCGTTCTCAGCGTTCTTTCCATTGGGAACGAGTTCGTTCCCGATGGCTTCTAATTGTAAAGTGGATATTCGCTCGCGAATATCCACAACCTCATCAGATGCGACAATGACGCAGATCTGTTCGATCTGATCATTTCGCAAGTTCTTTACGAACTTCTTCCAGCTCAAGGCTGGAAGGGCCATCATCTCTGAACTTAGGTTCGGAGGGTTGTCAAGTGTGAGAGACTGGGTAGCTAATCCGGTCTCTGTCTGCGTCAGGACGTTGATCGTCTCGACGGACACAGCTGCTAGATCAGACGCACTTGTCCGATCTGTGGCACGGTGATCATCACTCGTGCACAAGGCCTTCTCTTCATGGTGACCACTGTCTACCATGGTGTTCATGCACTCTCGACTGTTCTTAGTCGTGAGTTCTTTATTTTCGACACGGAAGTCATTTGCTTCCGTGACGGTTTCATTCTTTTCACGGTGGGTGTTTCCCACCGCGTGTGCATTCTCTATACCACGACCGTCATCGGTTGTAGTTGTCACTTCAACACGGGAGTGCTTTGCACCCGTGGTGCACACATTAGTGACACGCAACGACTCGTTCGTCGCGCGTACGCGTCCCTCTGGACTCTGATCAGCGGGTGTACCATCCGCTGACCTAGTCAGATCAGATCTGGTGGTGCCATCGCTACCCACCAGACTATCCGACACTGCGGTTGTATCATGAGATACAGCCGGATTACTCACAGGGTGATCAGATCCTGTGAGACCGCCGCAGTCGATCGACAGGTCAACCCAGTCGATCGTTCGTTGATGCTTGGACATCCAAGGGATGCCCAAGATGACATCGAACTTGTCATCAAGATCGAGGACGATGTATTCATCCTCGAACGACAGTTCGTCTAACTCGAGGCGTGTTCGAATAACACGCTTCGATATAGTCACAGTTGCACCTGTTGCTAACCGGACTGATAACATGCTTCTTGGAGATTCAATCTCCTCGAAGTTAAACGACGTTAGTACCTCAGTTCTAACGAAATTGTTTGACGCTCCTGTGTCAAACAGAGCACGCATGGGGACATCGTTTCCATGCGGCTTAACTTCCAGGGTGATGAGAGGTTTCTCTTCACCCTGCACATGTTGACAGGACATAGTCCCGTCTGGGGCTATTATCCTCACATGCCCGATGTCGGCATGTGAGATAACCCGTCCAGTAGGGCACCCCGCCCCTACTGGTTGTTCACGTTTTTTTCATCAACAGAGGGTTGCCCCTGTTGATGTCGCTTGCCAGCAGACTGTCCAGTCCGCTGACTGCGTGGTGCCGGACGCGGCGCCATACATTCATGGGCATAATGGCCCATTTTCGCGCATCGATTGCAGCGAAGGAACTTCTTGTTTTTCGGTTGCCTCGGAGTCGAGGCGACCGCAACTGAGAGATCCATAGGTTCTGGACCTCCTCCGCTCGCATTGTGACGCGGATTCGGGTGTCTCGGGACGAAGTGTGAACTTCGTCTCGATTGGAAGTTTTGGTTATTATTATTAATAAGATGCTGTATTGGCGGCATGTTAAAGTCGGAAGGCGCTTGCGCTTTCCGATTAACCCCAGCATGCGCTGCTGAGCGACGCATGCTGAACTCCTCCCAGATGCTTTGGTCTATAGCATCGCTCAGAGTCTTCGGGGGAACCCGGTAAAGACTCTGCTTGATGGGACCGTCATTCAGTCCCTTCATGAAGGCGGTGACCTGCATGGCAGGAGGCACCGGTTCATATACAATATTTGACAACAAATATTGTATTTTCTGAGCATACGCATGTAAGCTCAACTTGCCCTGTCTGAGTTCCATGAACTCTTCACGGCAGCTAAGTTCCATTTCTGGAGCTTCAAAGTTGTGCTTTAGCTCAGCTTTTAATGACTGATATGTCAAAAACGCAGTTCCATCAGTGGATCTACGGCTCATTGCCCATGCCCTGGCGCGACCGCCTAGGCATGTGGTGGCGAAATAAGCTTGTGAACGCGGGTCCACAATCTTCTGCGCAGTGAGGGCATCCTCTACCTCTGCGAACCACCTACGAAGAGGTTCGCCCCCATCGCCAGTAAAGGGCGGAATCCGTGCCTTTACTACTTCAACGCTCGCACTAGATGCGGGCGCTATTGTTGCCGCCGCCGTTTGGGAGCGCAATATCGCATTGCGCGCCTGGGGGTCGACATACATTTTCTCGAAAAGGGAAACCGTTTCTAGAGCATCCTCCGAGGTTTTGCCACGGAGGAGAGCGATGATTTCGGGCCCTATGGTCCGAATCATTTCCGTCACTGTCATTATAGCATTCGGTGACCAGTTAGGAAAGTTTTCCATAACTAAGGCTTGCGCGAGCTGGCGCTCACGCTCACGTTCACTGGCTGTTGTCATGATAGCTAGTGGCTGTTAAACCTTCGAACCGCTAGTTAACTAGCGGAACGTGTCAAAAGTGGTCGTTTGGACGGACCACAAAGTGCTACCAGGTGTAACAGGGCTGCTGTCACGCGGCTTACACTGTAAGTTGCAATGAGGAAGCGTGCAAATTGTGTTGGACCAAATGTAATTTGGTCCTCCTTAGTTTACTTTAAATAAACTCAGATAGGAAAATAATTAATGTATTAATTAACTATCGATTAAGTATATATATATTAATATATATACACTTAGGGACGTGAGTGCTAGAAGGTAAGTTTAAGAGTGAATATATTTATGGTTGGTTAAGAGCTAACTAGTATAATTAGACCTAGACTAATCATAGTAACATGTAGTATAAAACTGATCTAATGATATTTTTATCATTAGATGACTTGTCAGATTCAATTATATCAGAATCTGTTCTCAAAGGTGGATTATGACAACTTATAATCCAATATTCACAATTTCAGGTATTACGACTGAAATTGAACTGTGATATTTCTATTCAAATATCACTTATGTAATGGTACCCCATTACATCACCCCCCACTCAAGCTGGTTGGCCAATAATATATCGTAATATTGGCCAATCGAGTGGTGGCACTTGTTGGTCATAACGATATTCAGTTATAACTCATCTTGACCAAACGTAATCTAATGGTTAGCAAACGCAGCGGCGCTCTTACGGGCACTGCCGATACTTCGAAAACAGACATTACCTCTGCATCGCGTGCGGAGGTGTCGTCGAATGCCGACGCTTCGAACGTAGCGTCGAGGCGCAAGGCAAATTCAAAAGATCGCTTGTCTCTCGTGGCAGACGCTGTGGAAGCAGTGTCTAAGCGAGGGCGGGGAGACGTCGCGAATGCAGCGTCTTCCGCGTCTCCACCTGCCGCAAGGCGGGTGTCAAAGAAGAAGTTTAACGACCTCTTCGGAGAGTCATCCGACTCCGAGTATGGGGGCAAGGACGATAATGTCCCTGTCAACAACTCTAGTGGGGTTAAGACCACCAGGACCGCTTCGCCGTTAAGTGATGGCGAAGTGGCTTCTGACGCCGTCGATTACGACAGCGACAATTCGATGAGGCGGTGGCATGCGGAACGTAGGGCCCCTCCTGGACCTCGTCATTCGCCAGGTCGTAGCGAAGACGACTTTGAGGTGACAGGTGGTGCCCCACCCGCCAATAAACATCGTGCGGAAGCGGCCTACACTGCTTCCGATTCACTGTGTCGCGTGGAACGTCATGTTCCGTACGAAGTGGGGTTTTGGACCCCCGCATGGACGCTTGCCTATGGTAGTGGTGGGCATGTCAAACGTGATTGTCAATACCCACTGTTTGACATTAATGCGCTTGACGATTGCGAGGACCTTCGCAACCGTCATTTCGATCGTAGTACTGACGATAGACGTCGGTACTTCATCGACCTTTTCTACCAAGCTCGTCACTACACGAACCGGAAAGGGTCGCAAAAGAATAAGGACGACAAAGACGCCCTTACTCAGAGTTGGAATGCCTTTGTTGAAAATTACAACAAAGGTCCCGATGGGTATGTGAAGAAGGTTCACGCAAACCGCGAGCGCTTCTTAAAGTACTCGATCTCAGGTAAAATGGAGTACTTCCATTTCACTTGTATCAAAGAGGGTTTCTCTTGTGGGGTTCCTTCTAGCATGAAGTGCCCGTGTTGTCCCCCTGGAGCTCCTCGTCTGACCGAAAAGGAGCTTAGAGGGTACCGAGGTTTCTCAATACCCGCTGAGGTTAAGTGCTATGTCGATGCTCTTAAGGCATCGGAAGCTGCTTCGCAGGCATCAGCACCTAGTGTGGGCGTGCCGCCCTCATCAACACTTAGTGTTGACGCTTCTTTTGAGTTCGAGGAGAAGTATCCTTCTCGAACTCACGCAGGAGGTCAGGGGCATCCGCCCTCAACACCTCGATCGGTTCCCAAGAGTCAAACTCTTGGGAATATCCCAGCCAACGCACCAAGTACTCGGTACGCTGCCCCTTCTTATAGGGAACCGAGCGCTTCGAAAGCAAGCGCTCGAGAATGTAGCGCTTGTTCCCCTGACTGTCAATCAGGGGCGGCGGGGGCTGATAATTCCCTCGGCGCTGTTGTTGCGGCGCATGGTCATCAGCTCCGCAAACTTGAGAAGCACTGTGACGCTTTGAGCGAGGACATGTGCCACTCGATGAAAACGTATCGTTATCATCGGGACAAGATTCGTGAGATTCTCGATGCGCAAGTCGTGATGCAGAAGAAGAGTGATCTTCTGATGCTTGACGCTGATTGTCTAAAGTCGGAGGTGGAAACTCTCCAGGCTCTCCAGGCTTCCCACCAGCGGTTGGAGGCCGACTACAAGTCTCTCTTGGGAGACTTGAAGAAGCACGGCATTAGCCGTGGCGATGCGTCTCGTCCGAAGACGTAGACGATCGGTACGGTTTGAGTCTCCCAACGTAAAACGTTGGATGGAGGCGCATGGCCGCGGGGATGTCTAAAGTGTAGGCATTCCCCTTAACACCTTGGACCTTAAAGGGCCCAATGAACTTAGGGAGCAACTTCCGTGTAGGGAAGTTGCTAATTGCATGTGTAGGCCGATTAGTTGTAGATAATACACCTTTTTGAAAGGAATTTGTGTTCTTCCTTCCATTCTTATCTGCATTCTGCTTCTGCTTGTCAAAAGCGGAAGCAAGCGCGACTTTTACATAGCGTATTACAGCTTGACGCTGTAGTACGAATTCATCTACTGCTTTATTGGCAGTAGATGGGTTGTTTTCATTGTCTGCAGCCATTGCTGCCGACACATATTCCGCATAAGCGGCTTCGGTTTCCGAAACTGCTTCAGTTTCTTCTGTGGTAACAGTAGAAGACTCATCAGTTTCTTCGCAAGTTGCAACTGCAGCTTGTGCATCGACTCGCTCGAAATTTGAGCGGGTCCCTCCCACACTTAAATTTGGCGTACCGCCAAGTAAAGCCGGGGTTCGTGGATGCCGTAAGGCATTCACGTAGAACGGTGTATGCTTAGTAGAAGCATGCACCGAGTTGTTTATTGCAAACTCAGTGAGTGGTAAATAATCACTCCACTGCTCGAAGGCATGCGCATAAGAACGCAGCATGTCGCCGAGAACGCGATTAACGCGCTCAGTCTGCCCATCCGTTTCCGGATGGTCCGCGGTTGACATCTTCAACTGCGTGCCCAGTAACGAGAACGTTTCTTGCCAGAAACGCCCTGTAAATCTTGGATCACGATCCGAGACTATGTTTTCCGGCATTCCGTGTAAACGGAATACCGTGTCAACGAATATCCGCGCCGTTTGCGCAGCGGTGACATTCGCTGACACTGCAGCAAGATGAACCATCTTACTGAAACGGTCTACAAAGACCACAATGCCTGTTTTCCGACTGTGATCAGCCGGAAGACCAAAGATAAAATCCATAGAAATGGACTTCCAACACTCTGTCGGAACCGGCAGAGATTGGAGGGGAGCCTGCGCGGACTGTGCAGGCTTGACGCGCTGGCATATCTCGCAAGCGCGGACGTACTTACGTACCCATTTATATTGGTTACGCCAGTAGAAATCGCGTGCGAGAGAAGCATACGTCTTCTCTCGACCCTGATGCCCCGAGATCGGTGCATCATGGTACTCAAACAAAATTTGATGTTTGAGATCATCGTCGTTTGGAACGACAATGCGGTTAACATCATCTTGGTCTGTGCTGTAAAGCAACAGACCATCGTGCAATTGAGAACGATGCACGCATGCGCGAAGGAACTCTGGAAGTTCCTTGCGCTTCCGATCAGATTGATCACTTAAGTAATCGATCAGTAGGCGAGTTTCCTCGTCCGTTTCGTACGCTTGACGTACTTGTCGCACAAGCGGCGATGACAGAGCAGTGCAACGTATTGCGTTTGCACTGGTTGCTTCGATTACGGACGGTTTCGTCTCGTAATCGGGGCGTCGTGATAGCGCATCCGCTACCACGTTCAGCTTTCCCGGTTTATATTCAATCGTGAAGTTGTATTCCGCAAAGAATGACAGCCAACGTGCCATTCTTTGAGAGATGTGCGGTGAATTCACGGCCGCACGTAGCGACGCATGGTCCGTGTAAACCACAAAGGGTCTTTCTCCTAAGAGATAGATCCGAAACTTCGCCAGTGCATACTTCATGGCAAGGACTTCCTTATCATGCACCGGATAGTTGCGCTCGGCTGGGCGCAGCTGACGCGATTGGTAATAAATCACGCGATCACGATCATCGTGATCACGCTGCATCAGGGCGCAGCCGATGGCGAAATCGCTCGCGTCGCAAACGACGTGGAACGGTCGCTCGTTATCGGCGATTGCCAAGACGGGAGCCTCAGTCAAGCTACGCAGGACTGCATCAAACGCATCTTGGCACTGGGTATTCCAGTGCCATTCGACATCTTTCTTTAATAATTGAGAAAGAGGTCGGATCAGACCGGCATAGTTGCACGAATATTTGTGCAAATATGTCGCCAGCCCGAGGAACTTTCGAAGTTCCTTAACGTTATTTGGCGGAGGCCATTCAACGATCACCCTGATCTTTTCTGGATCAGTGCGTCATCCATTCTTGCCTACAAAGCAGCCAAGAACGGGTATCTCAGGTGCACCAAAGGTGCACTTCTTTAAGTTCGTATAGAGCTTGTGCTTGCGCATAAGCTCTAACCCCTAACGTAGATGTTCTTTATGAGTGTCTACATCAGTTTTGCCATGTTCAGCCTTGCTATGGATGAACACATCATCAACGTAGCTCGGCGCGAATTCTCGCACCGGGCGCAATAGATGTGTAACGCATCTGTTGAAGGTAGCAGGGGCATTTCGAAGCCCCTGTGGCATCACAAGCCACTCCCAAAGCATACCGCTTGGGGTGCTTACAGCCGTGAGAGGAATATCTTTCTCACGCATAAGGATTTGGTAGAAACCATCCCTTAAGTCGAGAGCACTGAAAACGGTGCTCCCGCTCATGCCATCAATGATGACATCCTTTCTCGGTATCGGCGTTTGCGCCGGTACTGTTGCTGCGTTCAGCTTATTGAAAGCATGAACGATTCTCCACCCACCAGTGGACTTCTTAACACAGAAGGTGGGGCTGGAGTGCGGTGAGGTAGACTCCCGCACGTGTCCCGCCTTACGACGAGTTTCAAAGAACTCATCGATGGTTTAACTTGATCGCGCGGTAATGGCCATTGCCGCGTGACACAGTACTTCGTGCCGGGTACGAGATCAATTTCGTGTCTCGTTCCCTTATCCTTGGGGAGCCCACAAGGTACTTCTTCTGGGAATACGTCGGCGTATTCCCAAAGTACTTCGTAGTACAGAGAAGTCGCCTTAAGCGACTCCCAACTCTGCGCTTCAAAGCGCTGGACTTTGGTTTGATCACTGGGAACGAGTTCGTTCTCAGCATTCTTTCCATTGGGAACGAGTTCGTTCCCGATGTCTTCTAATTGTAAAGTGGATATTCGTTCGCGAATATCCACAACCTCATCAGATGCGACAATGACGCAGATCTGTTCGATCTGATCATTTCGCAAGTTCTTTACGAACTTCTTCCAGCTTAAAGCTGGAAGGGCCATCATCCTCTGAACTTAGGTTCGGAGGGTTGTCAAGTGTGAGAGACTGGGTAGCTAATCCGGTCTCTGTCTGCGTCAGGACGTTGATCGTCTCGACGGACACAGCTGCTAGATCAGACGCACTTGTCCGATCTGTGGCACGGTGATCATCACTCGTGCACAAGGCCTTCTCTTCATGGTGACCACTGTCTACCATGGTGTTCATGCACTCTCGACTGTTCTTAGTCGTGAGTTCTTTATTTTCGACACGGAAGTCATTTGCTTCCGTGACGGTTTCATTCTTTTCACGGTGGGTGTTTCCCACCGCGTGCGCATTCTCTATACCACAACCGTCATCGGTTGTAGTAGTAACTTCAACACGGGAGTGCTTTGCGCCCGTGTTGCACACATTAGTGACGCGCAACGACTCGTTCGTCGCGCGTTCGCGTCCCTCTGGACTCTGATCAGCGGGTGTACCATCCGCTGATCTAGTCAGATTAGATCTGGTGGTGCCATCGCTATCCACCAGGCTATCTGACGCTGCGGTTGTATCATGAGATACAGCCGGATTACTCACAGGGTGATCAGATCCTGTGAGACCGCCGCAGTCGATCGACAGGTTAACCCAGTCGATCGTTGGTTGATGCTTGGACATCCAAGGAATGCCCAAGATGACATCGAACTTGTCATCAAGATCGAGGACGATGTATTCATCCTCGAACGACAGTTCGTCTAACTCGAGGCGTGTTCGAATAACACGCTTCGGTATAGTCACAGTTGCACCTGTTGCTAACCGGACTGATAACATGCTTCTTGGAGATTCAATCTCCTCGAAGTTCAACGACGTTAGTACCTCAGTTCTAACGAAATTGTTTGACGCTCCTGTGTCAAACAGAGCACGCATGGGGACATCGTTTCCATGTGGCCTAACTTCCAGGGTGATGAGAGGTTTCTCTTCACCCTGCACACGTTGACAGGACATAGTCCCGTCTGGGGCTATTATCCTTACATGCCCGATGTCGGCATGTGAGATAACCCGTCCAGTAGGGCACCCCGCCCCTACTGGTTGTTGACGTTTTTTGCATCAACAGAGGGTTGCCCCTGTTGATGTCGCTTGCCAGCAGACTGTCCAGTCCGCTGACTGCGTGGTGCCGGACGCGGCGCCATACATTCATGGGCGTAATGGCCCATTTTCGCGCATCGATTGCAGCGAAGGAACTTCTTGTTTTTCGGTTGCCTCGGAGTCGAGGCGACCGCAACTGAGAGATCCATAGGTTCTGGACCTCCTCCGCTCGCATTGTGACGCGGATTCGGGTGTCTCGGGACGAAGTGTGAACTTCGTCTCGATTGGAAGTTTTGGTTATTATTATTAATAAGATGCTGTATTGGCGGCATGTTAAAGTCGGAAGGCGCTTGCGCTTTCCGATTAACCCCAGCATGCGCTGCTGAGCGACGCATGCTGAACTCCTCCCAGATGCTTTGGTCTATAGCATCGCTCAGAGTCTTCGGGGGAACCCGGTAAAGACTCTGCTTGATGGGACCGTCATTCAGTCCCTTCATGAAGGCGGTGACCTGCATGGCAGGAGGCACCGGTTCATATACAATATTTGACAAAAAAATTGTATTTTCTGAGCGTACGCATGTAGGCTCAACTTGCACTGCCTGAGTTCCATGAACTCTTCACGGCAGCTAAGCTCCATTTCTGGAGCTTCAAAGTTGTGCTTTAGCTCAGCCTTTAGATCCTGATACGTCAGGAACGCAGTTCCATCAGTGGATCTGCGGCTCATCGCCCATGCCCTGGCGCGACCGCCTTGGCATGTGGTGGCGAAATAAGCTTGTGAACGCGGGTCCACAATCTTCTGCGCAGTGAGGGCATCCTCTACCTCTGCGAACCACCTACGAAGAGGTTCGCCCCCTTCGCCAGTAAAGGGCGGAATCCGCGCCTTTACTACTTCAACGCTCGCACTAGATGCGGGTGCTGCTGCTGCTGTCGCCGGCTGGGAGCGCAACAGAGAATGACGCACCTGAGGGTCGACATACAGTTTCTTGAAACGGGAAACCGTTTCTAAGGCATCCTCCGAGGTCTTGCCACGGAGGAGAGTGATGATTTCGGGCCCTATGGTCCGAATCATCTCGGTCAATGTGACCAGAGCACTCGGTGGCCAGTTAGGAAAATTTTCCATAACTAGGTCGTGCGCGAGCTGGCGCTCACGCTCACGTTCACTGGCTGTTGTCATGACAGCTAGCGGCTCTTAAACCTTCGTTCTGCTAGTTAACTAGCGGAACGTGTCAAAAGTGGTCGTTTGGACGGACCACAAAGTGCTACCAGGTGTAACAGGGCTGCTGTTACGCGGCTTACACTGTTAGTTGCAATGAGGAAGCGTGCAAATTTGGGTAGGACCAAATGTAATTTGGTCCTCCTTAGTTTACCTTAGAAAAACTTAGATAGAAAGCTAATTAGTGTATTAATTAACTATCAATTAAGTATATATATTAATATATATACACTTAAGAGATGTGAGTGCTAGAAGGTAAGTTTAAGAGTGAATATATTTATGGTTGGTTAAGAGCTAACTAGTATAATTAGACCTAGACTAATCATAGTAACATGTAGTATAAAACTGATCTAATGATATTTTTATCATTAGATGACTTGTTAGATTCAATTATATCAGAATCTGTTCTCAAAGGTGGATTATGACAACTTATAATCCAATATTCACAATTTCATGTATTACGACTGAAATTGAACTGTGATATTTCTATTCAAATATCACTTATGTAATGGTACCCCATTACA
>MIQA02006408.1:0-14527 GCA_001887855.2 Sclerospora graminicola
AACTGGTTCGGATGGAACACGCCGGTGTTAATGCCGGCTTGTTTGAGTTGATCAATTAGTCCTCTAATAAGGGACACGTGGCCGTCTGAGAAGGATGGTGAAGAGACGGGACCCTTTAATCCGCCTAGGATTTTCGGCCGTGTTATCTCCAGGACCTTATCTGTCCTCAAGAACTGCCCCAACTCGTGAAGACGGCGGGCACGCTCCAGATCGGTATCCGTAACCTTCTGTGATAGGCCGTCCAGCTTTTTTTTCTTCTTCGAAACGAGGCCTATCTTTGCGGGTTGGATAATCCGATTCCTGCCAATCCGGTCTTTTTAGGGGTAGGTGACCCGGATCGTGACTTGATCCTGATCCGGCCAGCTTCCCACTCCGGTCGTATCCAGCTTCCGATTCTTCTTTCTTAATTTTTTCCTATTTGATATCCATAATATGCATTTGTTTGTTAGGATCATGGTCGAAACCATGATCCTTCCTCGGACTATGGTGACTTGCACCATAATCCGATCCGGCTCCAGCTGGGGTATAGCGGCCGGTACTATAGTGAGTAGTCCCGTAATCCGGTCCAGTACCGTAATCCGGCCCAGCCGGAGCCTCTAGGGGGTAACTTCTTCTTTAATGTCGACCACGAACTCCCCCAATCCGAGTCGGCCATCGCATCCTTCCATCTTCAGCAGCATTGGGGGCGAAATGCCTTCCCCCAATGCACCCGACACAACATCTTCAACGAATTTGACAGGTTTAGGTCTTTCGCCCGCTAGGGACTCGCGGTGATATCCAGGGTCACCAAGAGATCCGGGCACGCGCACCATAGTGGTGTAGTCGCTCTCAGAAATTCTTTCTGAGATCCGAACACCCACGGGGGGCCCAGATGACTGACTGTCGGAGGGGGTAAT
Source organism: Sclerospora graminicola (assembly GCA_001887855.2). Classification (NCBI taxonomy): domain Eukaryota; phylum Oomycota; class Peronosporomycetes; order Peronosporales; family Peronosporaceae; genus Sclerospora; species Sclerospora graminicola. Next base: position 897 of record MIQA02006408.1, read on the forward strand.
CCGTTCATCCGAGTCTTGATCCGATCCGGCATCCGGCCGGCTGGATTGGTCCCTTCCATTACTTTGGTCGTGACGACTTGGATGATCCATGTTAAAAGCTCACCTTGTGTACCCGTCAGCATTGGCGGTTGCGCTTTCTTGATGGACCCTAAGGCAAAAGGTTAAAAGTCCGTCGAATAGGGAGACAAGGGTTAGGACTAGGGGTAGCTCCTGGCGGGAATCTTCACTGGGGAGCTGGATGGGCAATATAGTATACTGCGACGGCTGGACCGAGAAAAGTCGATCGGCCAGCAAACCAATGACAATAAAGGGGTAAATCCAAACGTGTACGTAAAAGGGAATCCAAATAAAACTCCACAATCTTCCACAGTAGGCCAAAACATTACCACACTTTCCAATACTAGATATAACCGTGTTCAAAACACGGGCGACTTGAGGTGAGTATACACAACGCAGCGACTCCCGGTCAGGAGACGTCCGGTGAGTTTCTTTAACCTTCCCCGGGCAAACCAATAGCAGCAAGAGGGGGCCTTGTTAGCCCTCTGCTGTGAACCAATGAAAGCGACTTGTGTCTAAAAAAGCGAAACGTATACTGTTTTTTTATCCTTGACCAATACTCCCTTTTGTGTAACCTACCCCAAATAGCCCGGCTGGATAGTTATGTGTCTTACCTGAAGTGGTCCAGTTAGCTAGTAGTATAAGCATAGTCCATGTAGTCTTTAACTATTGGCTATTATGAATTGATTGGCTCTAACGCTAATTCTGGAACAGAAGAAACTGGAGAGGGATCTTGTTGTGGGCACTGGATTGCGTCAACAATGTGGATGGTGCGACTGATATGTTGAAAAAGCACTGCATGCACAATTGGAGACGAGCCCCGTCCTCACGAAGATGTGGCTTCATACGCTCAAATGCGGCCACTTGACTGATTTGAGTCCGGCATTGATTCCAGACAAAGTCAGTATGTTCACGGAGCGTTCTCTATTTTCCTTCAAATATGGCTTGGTTGCGCAGTTGCCACAACCACACCTGCGCAATTCCACACACTGCCCACCATAATCTTGCCATCTGATCATGAAAGGCATTCATTTTTAACCCGTACTTGAGGTGCATGTCCCTTATTAAGGCGGGTGAGATTTCCGGCCCCTGCCGTACTGCAATACTATTTTTGTATTGTAACATTTCCTCGGGCAAGAGAGTACGTCCATACCATTGCTGTAAGAATCGTTTCCAGAAACTCCGAGCGCTCACACAATTCCAGAAAATGTGGACACAATTCGTTTCTGTGCTAGTACACTCTGGTACTATGACACAGCCATGGTCACCCTGTTCTTTGCAAAAGTAGGTGTTCAGTTGCATGGTGGCTACTCTATAGGTTATCCAGAGCTGGTAATCCGACGATATATGTCCATGCGTCCATATGTCTCGTGGTGTCTGATCCTGAACCGAACACCACCTGGAGTCTTGCGCTCTCCGAACAGACCACTTCTGCGTGGTCGTTGGTAACGTTACTGCCATTGCTTTGAAGTAAACTTGTGTGAAATGCCTCCTGAAACTTATCGGTATCCGCCATATTGATTTGAGACCGTCGGATAATGGCCAAGGATACATACGTAGAAATGGGTGCGGTTTACATACGACCACCTTGGCTTTGGACGCGGTCCACTTTGATACCTCTGTGTGCTGTTGTGATATCACTTTCCAATATATGCCGGATGGTTGTTGTTCCAGTCTGATTGAGGAGGCATTTGCAGCCTCTGTTCTCCTTGACGGATGACCCGCCAGGTGAATCCTTGGAGTATTTCCGGTGCCTGAAACAATTGAATAGGTGGGAGACACCCAATGTAACTCCCCACCTCAACCCTTGGCGCTTTGCATGCGTATGTGATTTTGTCTGCGACGAGACAACCGACCACGAGAACTCATCGCGAAAAATACGTTGAATACCTAAAGCGGAAATGAGCGCTTCCGGAATTCTATCAAATTTTCTCGCTCCAAGACTGGTAGTTCGCTCCTCCCTCAGCCACGGATTACCCGCCCAGTTAAATGTTCCCCAGAACGCTTCTAACTGTGGTGACAACAATCCGTGATGAGGGATTGAATCAATGTCAAATTTCACAGTTAGGATGTGATCCCGTAACAATCCACTGGAAGCTTTCGTCAAGTTCAAGTTTCGTAGTACATCTGGCAAAAATATCGTTACATAATCGTTCAATTGCCGACTTTCTTCTTTGGTGGGACCTAACCATTGTCCCATGTCTTCTGGTAACGAACTTGGGTGCCTTTGTAACGCTGTGAGTTGATGAGTTACAATTTTACCATGCCGTCTTGGTGAAATGTAAGTGAGATCATCACCTAACCCAAAAGCTCTCCATGATAACCAAGCTTGTTTGAAGATATTTTCCGCCGTTATTAGCCATTTTGTGGCCTCCTTTAAACGTTGCACCCTGATAGCAACCGGGAGAGCAATAAGCCCAACACCTCCCGCTTGCTTTGGAGTGTATATAAGATTGAAATCTTATGCCGAACTGAGATTTCTTTCTTGGTAGTGGCCTTCCATATGAAACTTTTTCTGTAAATGAATCAATCGCTTCAATATTTCCACCGGTGGGTTAAAACCTTTAGCCGTGAACATAATAGACGGTATTACGACCGCATTAAACAATGTCACTCTGTCCACCACCGACAGGTGGCACTGAGTGGCCGTTACCAATCGTCTTTGAACATTACGTAACCCAAGTGCCCAATTTCTCGTACCCATATTTCCATGCCCCAGTTCATACCCTAAATAACGTACAAAACCCGCGGGTTATACAACTGGTACACCGTGCTATTCTGATAGTGATACTGTTGGGTCCAAAAAGAGGAAGTGACTTTTTAACACTTGCACTTTAAGTCCTGGCAGCCTACCAAAACGCCGAACAATCTGTAATGCAGGGACCACCTGGGAAGCTTTCCGTAAAAAAATGGTCGAGTCATCGACGAAAGCAGAAAACTTATGTTCTCGCTGAGAAATACCGTCAACCGGAATGATTCCTTGTAACTCCCACGATTGCATAATAGCTAACGCTAGCGGCTCTACAGCAATGATGAACAGTAAGGGCGCCAATGGGCACCCTTGCCTAATACCTGATATGACTGAAAAGGGCGCTGATAGTTCATTGTTGACAAGGAATTGAGCTTTTGTCCCCAAATGGAAGTCCTTCATCAGGTTGATAAACTGTTGGGAGAAACCAAATAAAGTCAATGTCGCAAATAGATAGTTCCTATCCATCGAATCATACGCTTTTGCGAATCCCAAAACAGTATTGCTGCTCCGTCACCATGTGACCCAGGGTATTTTCTAGAGTGATTCTTAAGTATTGCCATCATGATTGCTACTGCATTATCCATACGACGTCCATTTACGAAACTTGCTGTGTTTCACCAATGAGCTGATCCAGGAATGTTTGTAAACGCGTAGCCAGAATCTTGGCTAGTATTTTATAACTTGACTGTAACAATGAGATTGGGCGATAGTCTAATGCGTTGGTAGAGTCTCCCTTCTTTCGCAATGGAATGATCGTTGCTTGAAGGAATGATGCCGGAGACGCCTCCCCCATCAATATTCCATTAACTACTCGCAGCAATGGTTCAGTAACGTCGTCAACATAGTCTTTGTAGAAATCGTTACTGATCCCATCAGGACCGGGACGCCTTCCGTCTGTCAAGCCTTTTGATGGCCCAACGTACCTCGTCATCCGTTATTCTTTGTAATAGATACTGATTCTGAATAGGAGTAACACGTCGTGAAGAAGGGGTGGTCATAAAGGAAGTCATCTCCTTTATGTTATTTTGAGGGTCAACTTCACCATGTTTCACTCACAAAATATTTCCCCATACCACGGAAAAACGGTCTGCAATAGTAACTGAATCTTGAAATGGAGTTCTGGTACTGGATATAATATCTGAGACATGTTGTTCCCTTTCACGAATCGCAGTTTTATAGAACAAGCATCGAATGTCATGGAAGGAACGGCGCAGCCAGTTGCCCCGTCTCACTGATGCATTGAGTTGTATAGCTGATCTAGTGGCCGTAATGATTTGTTTACATGATCGCGCATTGTCGTATAGTAGGGAGCCGATACGCTGTACCGTACGACGCCGCCGTCTGGCCACTCTTCTACAGGAATGAAATATTGCGTCCTGACAGTTCTATATCCATTGGTCCCACGTAATCGTACCAGCCTTGATTGATTCCAGATGTGTTGCAATCCGTGAACGGAAATATTGGGTCACTTTAGGTTGATTGTGTCCATGGAATGGGTATCTAGGGGCCCGATGCTGTCGACGTTTCGGTTTTATGGGTGATGTCTCCATGGTTAAGGTTACCGTAATCTGTTCATGATCTGAATAGACTGGCGTATCTCCCACCTTGAAGGTGAGGAACCGTGGGACTAAAATGTCGGATAAGTAAAACCTGTCAATCCTACTGGCTTGCTCTCCCCGCTAGTAGGTATAGAAGCCGAGAGGTAGAACTAACTTTTCATAGAATACCGATTCGAGTAACATTTGCGCATCCCGTAGACCGTGAGTTTGCAATAATGTCGACAGGACTTCACTCTCCGTTTTATCTTGACGTTCACCCCCTAATCTGTCGAGTATTGGCGATTCGACACAGTTGAAATCACCTGCTAAAATAACAGGTGATTTGACGGTGAGTAACAGGTGAGATATGTCCGCATAAAAATGTTCACGTGATACGTAATCTCCCGAAGGTGCATAAACATTGCACAGTAGGATATCAGCCCACATGATAGCGATGAAACGTTAGTCCAGCTCTTGGTCGCCGCATCGTTACCTGGTCAGCCACGGCTGGATTAAACTAAATTGCGACCCCCCCTGATTTCTTGTCTGAGATACTCCAGACAGGTAAAGTGGACTTATTTTGGTAATGTCTCCATAAGTGCCCCCATTTTGCCTCGAGTTCTTGTACTTCATTCTTGAAAGTTATATGCGTTTCTTGTAAAACGATAAATTGCGGCTGAGAATCAGAGTGGAAACGTCTCCACGCTGTCAACCAGTCCATCACATCTTCCTTCTTAAATCCACGCACATTCTGACTTCTAAAAATGTTCGTCTTTGCTCCCGCTCCACTCTCTTTAGTATGATGCCCGGACTGATCTTCAGACTCCATTATCAATCGCATAAGTGAGTAAGAATCATATCCATCTAAAGTGAAATAGTGATGGTCGTTATGCCGGTTGTGTAATGGTTCTTCATCAAGTGAAGTGCCCTTAATGGCGAACGACCCGTACTTGGGTCGGAAGTGCGTCCCTCGTTGCCTCCGTCTGATCAGATAGTGAAACATACGTGGTTCGAATAAAGTTGACCATTTCATCCCAAGCGTCTGGTTACCCCTCTATAATCGCCTGCACTTGTTTCGCATACTCCGGAACCGCATTTCGTGTTGTAAAGTGCCGTTCGAGCATAAATTAAAATAGCATCTGTAGGCTGATGGTCCTTCCCTATAATAGCCGCTAACTGAGGAGACATATCGCCAGTGTTAATGAATGTGTTGGGGCGCATAGCCGAATTAGAGGACTATTACCATATTTTGCTTGTTTCATTGCAATCCAGTGTTGTGAGCTATCCATCACCGCCTGTCGGTGAGATGGATGCGAGAGATTTGCCCAACTAACCTCCCAGTCTTTAAACCAATCCTCCGAGATTCCCATCACTTTACCCCGCTTACCTTGACTAATCATACCTAGCCAGCATTGTTCTCTCCATGAGTTTGTCATTATGTGAATTAATTGGGGGTCGATAGTGTCTAATACGGACACTCCTTCAATAAATGTAATATTCTATTACCCTCAATAGTAATAACTCTTTTCCAAGTTGAAGTTGGCGATGCCAAAGTTGGAAATGGGATTTTGGTTGCCCGTTCCCATTCCTGCTTGTATGCATCCCATTGATCGAACCATTGTTGACTCGAATTGTCACTATCGTTACATTCGGCCCCCATCTCTTCAAAATCATCTATAATTTCCCGCTGAACGGGACGTGGGGGGTCCTCTTCTTGTTGGGTATCACTCGTGGGAGAGTTTAAACCTCGGACGCACCTACGCTTTTGAGATGGTTCTAAATCACTACTTGCAGTAATGCCACTATCCTGTGATGGTACAAATTCAAATGACGATGTATCTGCCCCTTCTAGTAACAATTGCTCTTCACCTTGAATTTGATTCTGCCAAATTTTAACATACCACTGTTCCAAAACAGGGGACAATATCTGATATTGCTGCATGACCCACGCACGAACTAATTCCTCTTCTAGATTAAGCCGTAAAATATGTTCCTGCTCCGGAACTGATAAACGACCCACTGTTTCAGCTAGAAAATAAAGCAGTTCACATAACCGAGGGTCCTTCGATACGATGTTCTGATGAATTTCCAACTTCAAGTCGTGATGGATCGTGGGACCCTGTAGACGGTGCAGAAGGTCATCAAAATCACCATCCCACGAATCAGGGTCCCACGGTGAATGACTACTATATGTAGCCATTTGACTGCTTGAGGACACTGCTGATTCATTCTCACTTGACCTTCCGTCTGGACACTGTGGTGTCTGGTCGTCATACATGACGATATCGGTGTCTGTGTTCCGAGTAGTTGTCCGTTTGGACTGGCAGTCATTCGTAGTCTGTTTCACATCGTCAAAATCCTCGCTATCATCATCACTTCCACTCTGACCGTCACTTCCACTCTGACCGTCACTTCCACTCTGGCCCTTTTCCATTTCCTGATCCGGGGTGTCAGTCATCCCCGTTTCTTTTATTTTGTCTCCATACAAAAATGCTGAATAATGCGCAATAGAGGCCATTTATCCACCCGCCCGGGGAACTCTTTCATTCTGTCTAATATCCGCTTTACACAGTCTGATATGGTGACCGGGTATTCTCCACTCGTTGAATGTTGTCGATTTTGTTTATGTCTTATTTCAGGAACAAAACAAATTGCTCCCGGTTTTCCATCCACTTCGTGATGACTTATCAAATAAATTTCCCGTTGGAGTAATGTGCTAATACTAATCAGAGTATCGTTACTCCCCCATGTCTGCATATGAACAATGTCGTCCACTTTCGAACCGCTATACGCGTACGTTTCCAAGTACGCTTCGAATTCCTTCATTGATCCTTTCGCGGAGATCTTCTCGTAGCCCCGTCCCAGACTCAGTAATGTCTGCTTTCTAACTCCATGCGGGAACTTCAAATCGAAGTCAATTAATGCCCGATTTAAACACAACCTTCCTTGAGTTCCATTGCAATCCGTTCTAACACTGTTGACGGGCAACTCATTAAAGAAGAGCTGGCTAAAGACTGATCGACTGCGTAAACTTGGCAGTTGCCAGTCGCCGGGGTTTTGACGTGGTGGAGTTGTAGGATATCTGCTACTTGAGTGTGATTAGCAATGTCACCAATATTCTCCTGCTCCACAACCCGGCCGTGGGATACACTAATAGAGCCACAGGGCTCTGAGCATCGTCAATGATAGTGGCTAAAATTTCCCGATTTTTACTTTCCTTGATCAATAAATCGCTGTTCTTTTTCTGTTTAATAGCTGATCCCCCTGTGCCCGTCCCTGGTGATCCACTATTTTTGTTGTTCGTTGCACTTTCGGAGCTCGCACAACATTAGTAAGTGTAGGGCTACCTTCTTGTTTTGAAGCGCGCTGACCTGTGGAGGATCGAGATGGGGCTGGCTTCGTGGCTTGGTTTTTCACACTTTTAACCTCTTGGGATATCGTTATCCCCGTTTTGATTATAGGTCCACCCTGGTGTTTGGATGGTGGCGGAGTATTGTTCACACCCCTACCCCTGTTGGACCTGTTCACCGTAGTCCAGGTATTCTCCATTTTAGTACCCGATCCATCTCCTAATTGTGATTCTTCAGGTCGTCACTTTGAATTGCTGCGGATTGCTGTGGTTGAGCCACCTCCGCATGTGCTTCCTTGCCTCTGTCATCTTTGGTCTCTGTGGGGTTGGACCTCTCAACCTCTGTTTCCTTGTCCGATCGAGGATCGTCTTGCTTTTCCTGGTCAGCTCCTGAGTGTTCCTGTTATTTCCGTAAATTCGTCTCAGCTGCCAACTTTATTTCCTCCATGCTCGTGAATGTTGATTTAGGTAGAGAAATACCCTTAATCTTATCCTCTGTGATAATTAAGCATCTTTCCTTCTTAAGTGCTTCGATGGTCGTCGTGCATGCTCGCATAGGATGTCCATCCAGCCCGCACCTCATGCACTGTCGCCTTCCCCGCATTGTGGGATGCTCCACGACTATCATCGTGTCAAGCCAAGAAATTCGCGAAATTCCTTGTAGGGCCGCCGGACATGAGTCCGTAAAGAAAGTGAGCTCCCATTCCGTTGATGTCGATGAGAATGGACCTCCTCTGTCCAAATCTTCGACATGAAAGCCTACTCCAAACACTTCACGTAGACTTCCATAAAACTTCACAAGGTCAATAGACCGGGTAATGTTCTTCAAGATACAAGTGTACGTTCCATATTGTTGGAACAGCTCCCCATTGGCATCAAGCTGTTGGTCCCATGCCGTCCCCGTTTTACGCAGATTTTTCTTGTGCAAATTGGTGAGTACATGGTCGAGCCGGTGAAACTGTACTTTGACGCCGTCGAATTTTTCTGCAACTGTACGTGAAAATAATGAAACTATAACGCATGATTAGCGGCGTTGTAGCTAATTGTTTTGACCTGAGCAATTATTGCCCAGAGTCCCTTGCTTCCTTTCCCCTTGTCGTAGCTACTGTTGTGATACTCTCCTGTATGCTACGCGTGTTGAGAAATGTCTCTTTTATCGGGCTTTCACCCTTTAGGTCTAGCACCAAGCAGCCTTCCACTTGGGCCCGTATAGTTTGTACTAATCGTACCTGCTCACCAATTGACATAATTCGCTTGATGAATTGTGGCATTTGACGTGCCAGAATAATTCCTTCTACCAAACCTTGGAATTTTTGACTATTTTCCACTCTTCCTTGGTTCCCTCGCGACATTGCAAAGGCACATTTTTTCCGTACATTTGTTCACATACTTTGCGCAATGATTCAATTTCTTCAGGCTTGTATACAGATGTCTTGAAGAGAAACGGTTTTAGCACTAGCTCCGGTTGGGATGAGGAGGTCGTCGCACCCTTCACTTTTTGTCCCCATCCGGCTAATGGTGTCCCACTCGGGGTGGCACCTTTGACGTTCTCCTGGCCGAGAATTTTCCACAGAATGGTTTCCAACTTCAAATTCGATTTCTGGACCGTGTATACAGCATGCATAACTCGTTGTTTCCAGACCCCCCATTCTTCTTCTTTGTTAACCACTATCACCTCGAAAAGCTCCAACATTCCTTCATTTTCTTTAGGCTTTAATTTAGGGAGCCGTTTCGCAATAGGTGATAGTCGTGATATACTTTAACAAATAGTTTGTTAAATAATTCTTGCATGAGGTCAGCCCAGGCCTGAACTCTCGTCTGTGAGTGCGAGGCCTGGGTGAGTCCAATCTTTAGAGCTCGTGCCATCTGATCCGCTGTGTATTCGGGTTGACTCTTAACTTTAGGTACTTCCCGAGATTCCTGCGAATCTACTTCCGCCTCTGGATGCGATCCTTCCTTCGTCTCCATCCCTGGCTGCTTCTCTTGATCACGCGCGTCTTCCTGCCGAGGTGGAGCGCCCTCTTGCTTTAGGACTACAGAGTCCTCATGCATTTCCATTGGCTCGTCGTTCTGCCCACTGTGTGAGGATGTAGCTACCATGCTAACTGCCTGGTTAGCATCGGACTGCCGTATTTTCCCATTCCCCATTCGTTGAGCATGAACCTCCCCAATGGGATTCGGGTTCACACCTCCACCACCCTCCCTCGGTGCTGGAGCGGCCGGATGGCCATCCATCTCAGCTCACTTGACCGCTGGCGTTAGCACCTCCTTGGCAGCTCCACGTCCAACCCCGGCGCCTCATCCGTCTTCCGCAATGCTCATCCGTCTTCAGGCGCGGTCATCCTTCAGACCATCCGTTCCTTAGTTATCCACCATCGACAGCCATCCGATCTACCCCCGGCTGGCACGTGCGACCTGATATATCATGTACCCGGGTTAGGATACTCAAAAAGAATTTATATTTAAAAACAATGACGTCATTAAGTATACGCAGCAGAATACAGATAAGATAGACAATGATGTCACCGTCTGACGTCATTAGATGACGTCACTGTAAGGCTTCTAGAACGATAGGCTTAGAAGTAGCTAAGAGTAGCGAACTAAGGACCTAAACTTTCAGTTTTAAATATACCAAGTAAAGCTCAAGTCCCCACATCTGGTAGCACTTGTTGGTCCCCGCACCACCGCCGCCTGCAGCACCGCCGTCCTCGCCGTGCTTGCCGTTTCCGCCGTACTCGCCGTTCCTGCAGTGCCGCCGTTTCCGCCGTGCTTGCCGTCCCCGCACCACCGCCGTCCTCGTCGTGCTTGCCGTCCCCGCAGCACCGCCGTTCTCGCCGTGCTTGCCGTCCCCGCAGCACCGCCGCCGCTCAAGAGCAGTGATAAGGAGAGCCCATTCGTAAGTCCCAATCTTTTTTAGGGCAGGGACTCTATTCATTGGCTGTAAATCCTACCGGGCCAATAGTACTGCCGCCGTTATCGAGAACGTTGTCTTAATTGGCGATAAATCGTCTCGTTTCGGTAATAAGTCAGTTTGGTTAACGAAAGGTCAGCACTTCGGTTCCCGTCAGTCGCGTAAGCAACCCGAACAAGAGCGAAACCGCCCGAGTCCCTTATTCTGGGCCGCCAGGGTACAGAATTGTACCAAACCGCCAACAACCGGCCGCCAAGTCGAAAACGTCCTTGAAACCCGGACCAAAGGTTGTCTAGAGAAGCATCCAAGAAAAGAAGAAGAGTCCAGATCAATCGCCTACCTGTAACTAAGCATTAATATCACTTAATCAGTTAATAACTGCATTAGTTTAAAATGTCCACCCCGATGACTTCCGATCAGCATGCACAGCTGCTGCTCTCTATGGTTGCGACTATGGAGAGACAAGCGCAGTTACTCGAAAACCTTCACAAGTCCCGACAGCTATCGGAAATCAAGCTAGAGGGTGTGAAGCTCCCAACGTATGGAGGTAGATTGGACGAATCATTCCAACTCTACAAGGAGCAAGTGGAGCAGTACTTCTTCGCAAGAGGAGTGGACTGGAAAAGCCAAGAGCTTTCACAAAGAATACTTGCCGTCTTAGGTGGAACACTGAAGCAAGGAGCTGCTCAGTGGTATGTGATGCAAAAACAGTACATCACAAACGTGAACGATTTCTTCAGCAAAGTCGAACGTGAGTTCGTTCCTGCTGACTTACAAGAGCGCCTTCGCGAAGATATGAACAATCTGAGAGAGCGCGATTGCAAAGATCTCCCTGATTATGTGAGCAAGTTTCGACACATAGTCACGCAAGTCCGTGAAATGAGCAAGCTGGACCAGATCATGTACTTCCTACGTGGACTTACAGGTCGTACGCGAGAGGAGGTTCAATACCGTCGCTGTACAACACTGTCCGAAGCTATTACGGTTGCGTTGGACATTGACCGCTCTCATCCGCAGCGATACTCCCGAGGAAACTCGCACGATAGACCAAGGTATAGGTCGTACGAGAACAGTAGTCGATATCGATCGAACAAGGGTCCAGAACCCATGGACATTAGCAACGTGCAGATTCCGTCTCGCGACGAATGCCGCCGCCGAAATTTGTGCTTTAAGTGCGGTAGACCGAATCACCGCTCCGCACAATGCAATAATCAAGGAACACGTAATGATAGAGGAAATAATCGTTCCGGCAGGAGTAATCAGAGGCATACAACTCGTCAGCATGTCAACAATATGGACAGCCGTGATGAGGAACAGGAAACAGTTGTTTACAATCGTGTCACGATCAATGCCGTGAAGGTCCAACAGAAGGCCAAGAGAGAACCTATTACCTTAGAGTCAAGCAGCTCTAGCTTGGACGTGCCAGCGCAGAGTCGACTACTAGTTCGTAATGGTGTCATTGGAGACAAATCGGTCAAGATTTTAATCGACTCTGGCGCGTCAACAAACCTAATCAAACCCGGTTTGGCAACAAAAGTGCTAAGCGCACAAAAGGTGCAAGCACGTCGTTCTGATGGAACGTGGACATCGAGTCAGCCCACAAAGAGAGTGGAAGATACCATTCGTATCGAAGGTATGGAGTTCCCAAAGATGCAGTTCACGGAATGGGACCTACCGGATACACATGACGTGATATTTGGTCAACCATGGTTCACCAAGTATAATCCGCAGATTGATTGGCGTACGCAACAGATTGAAGTTGCAGACAACACGAAGTTCGAAGACGTAGATGGTCCGACATTCCAAGAAAAGCTAAAAATTGGAGCCTATGATGAGATATATCACTTGAAAGTGACAAACGTTGAACAATCGGACATACCGCAGGAGTTGAAGCCTGTTCTGGACGAATACAAGGACGTATTTCCAGAACAACTCCCGAATGAAATGCCTCCAACGCGATTAGTTAACTTCGAGTTGCAAATGAAGCCTGATGCGGTTCCGAGCTCCCGTGCTCCCTTCCGCCTTTTGAAGGTCGAGCAGGACGCCCTGCAACAATTTGTAGAAGCGAATATACGGAAAGGATGGATTGAAATATCCAATTCTCCCTGGGTCTCTAATAATTTTTGGGATTCCAAAGAAAGATCCGGCAACCGGAAAGTTCCCGAAACGCGCCGAATGGCTACGAAGCGGAAATTCGAAGATCCCCATTCGATGGGTGATTGACTACCGCTATGTCAATAGCATGTCAGTCGTGGCAAAAATTCCTTTGCCATTAATCGAAGAACTATTCGACCGCATGGTTGGATGCAAGTATTTCTCGTATCTCGATCTTGCACAAGGATATCATCAAATGGTAGTGTTACCATCAAGTCGATACGGCTTTCCGAACCCAAAAAGAAACGTATCAATGGTGTGTTGCACCCATGGGTTTATCAGGAATGCCTGGTGTCTGGTCACGTCTTATGCGAACGTTGTTCGATAAGCTAGGAACATTTGTTGTCGTGTATCTGGACGACATATGTATTTTCTCCCGTACAATGGAGGACCACGTTAGTCACGTTCGCGCGGTATGCGAAGTGTTGCGCAAGGAGAAGCTTTACGCTCGACTCTCTAAATGTGCATTTGATCGCACGGAAATCGCATTCTTGGGGCACATGGTTTCCGAAGATGGTCTGCGCGTCGACCCAAAGAAGACAGATGCTATCCCAACGTTCCAAGCGCCGACGTGTCGCAAAGAGTTGCTGAGTTTTCTGGGACTAGCTGGGTATTACCGTCGATTCATCTGCAATTTTGCACGGATATCACGCCCGCTTAGAGATTTAACCAAGCAAGATACTCAATGGAACTGGGGGGAAGATCAGCAAAAAGCGTTTAACGCATTAAAAATCGCACTTCAACAGTCACCGACTTTGAAGTTGCCGGACTTTACTCACCCGTTCATCGTAACAACGGATGCTTCTAGGTTTTGCATGGGTGGTGTTCTTTCGCAACGTATCAACGACAACGACCACGCCATTGCGTTTT